>PVKM010021455.1:0-22566 GCA_004027735.1 Carollia perspicillata | reverse complement strand
CACTGAGGCAAAGGGGAGGCAACCTTTTGAAGAGGAAGTTTCCTCCCTGGTTCCTAATTGGTTCATTTTTATGCAAATGAGGAATCCAAATTTGTATAGTCTAGTTGGTTCAAACAGCACTGTCCTGATTGGTCCAATTTGCGCATTCTGATTGCTTGTTATGGAGTTGCTCTGATTGGTCAGTACTTATATAAGTGAGGGTATAATAGTGCAGTTCCAATTGTACCAGGCAGGTCTCAATCCATTGGTCAAAAGACAATACCAGTAATTCCATAATGGTTGATTTGGACTGTAGGAGCACAGTGGAGAAGGCTGGCAGCTCATTCTGTAGCTTTTTCCTGAAATGTAGCATGTGGTAGAGTCTTCTGTCAGCAATGTCTGTTAGACTCTAGTTATGAATTTGTGCTCATTTAACTATAAGGACTTCTTGGAAGATGTATTCCTTCTCAAGGTCCACATTCCCCTTTTTGATAAAAGCCTGTCGCAGACAGAGTTGATGATCAATCAGTACAGCGTTTCTCAAGTTGGTGCTAGAGTGGTTGGGCTAACTGCTCTGGGTCCACCTAGTCCCTTCATAGGACTCCTGTGGTTGAGCAGTGGCCAGTAGAGCACTAAGGGCATTTGATTACAGGATGTCTTTCAGATACATGTCAAATTCAAGGAAATTTTACAGTTTTCTGTGAAATGGCTAAATCAATTTTTGAAGGGTTAAAGTATGCATGATAAATGGGTACTAACCTACAGAAGGTATTTAGCATCAGAAGTAAATATTTTAATTATTGTGGATGACAAAACTGGAGGAGATGTGGTGGCTTGATTGATCATTTCTATCCTTCCCATAAACTTTTCTAGGTTTTACAGGAAGCTCAGACACTTGGTTATACAAAATGGTTGACAATGAAGATTATTACACAAATTAGTACAAGGAGTTGAACAATTTGCAACCCAGATATTAAAATAGCCTGAGCTAAGTTGAGAGTCAGCTGAGAATATCAGAAAATTTAAATCCTAACCAGGCAGCAGTGCTAATGGCAAAACTGGAATACCCCTTAAGGGATCTTGCAAATTTAAGGAGATTGTTTCTAATTCTACCTGGGAAGAAGTATTTATCCAGTAGGAAGTATTAGCTATGGCACAAATTATACCTTGGGCTTCAAGAAAATAATCAAGCATAGTTCTACTGTCAAGGACCACCCTGGCTAAAGAACCTAAAGCTGTTTGCTGCACTTAATGGCTCTAGATGTTGAGTTACCAATTTGGTCGACAGTTTTGGTTAGATTTCCATGACTACATCTAATTGAGTGGTGGCAAAGCCAGTCCGTGAGCCTATAATTCCAAGTAAGAAGCAGAGCCTATTTTAATCTTAAAATTAGGATCAATCAAGATTCAGCTACATCTAATAATGGTTAAAAGTAATGGGACTGTCAGATATCAGGAGCTATAACTAAAACCATTATCTTACATGATGGTGATGTTTAAAGTTATACAACAGGATTTATCTGTGATACATATAAATTAGTATTGAAATTTAGAAAAAGCAGCATTTACATATACAGAAGTACCAGAATTATATCAGATTTACAGAGAGATATAATAATTTGTTTACCATGCAACTAGCTATTTGTGACATTTGTAATTGTTAATGAAACAAATTCCTTATGAACAAACATAGTACTAAAGTATACCAAATTACAACAATTAATTGACTCAAATATTTAAGGTGAAGACCCAATATCCTCAAATTTCTAAGCACTTATCCCATTATCAGTATAGTTTCACCTAGATTTTACCCCATTAGAAAAGAAATGTTACTTTTTCAATAGATCATTATGCTTTCAAATGTTAAAAGTCAAAATTCAATTTCTTTACCAATTTACCCATTTTTGTGAATCTGATAGTTTTATGTGTAGGCTAAGGTAGGTGCTGTGAAGGATCCAATGAATTGAACTTCTAGGTTGCAGAATATTGCTGGTATTGTATAATGAACCTCTCCTGGAAAGCCATATCTCTGGTAGAAATATATTCCTGGATCAATGACCGAGAAGTTAAGACCAGCTGCCAATGTAGTCAGACTGTTCTCTAATTATCACATAACCTTCTATATTAAATTCTTTAGTGAGTAGAATCAGGCCTCATTATTTTCATGTATCCCCTATAGCACATACTAAAGGAGAACAAACTACTTGGGTCTTCTTATTACTTTCTCTCAGTCACTAAAACATTACATATAGGTATTAATACAATTTTGATGGATAATATCAGGGGACAGATAATATCTGTAAATAAAGGGTTTTTCTTTCTGCCCCAAGAAACTGCCAATCTATCACATGACATGTTTCAATTCCAATAATATAGTTTACAGAATCATTAATTTTTAAATGATGTTAAATATTGTCCATATAATAGTTTTTATAAAATGTTAGGCTTAGTCTTTTTGACATCACTTAAAAAGCATTCTAAGTTTTAAACATTGACATGAGGTCAAGACAAGGAACTCACAAAGGAAGTAATCTTCAAAATACTGAACTCCATATAATTAGCTCTGAGAGTGAAGTAAGACAAGTTACAGCATTGAGCTGTCAGACTAATTATTGTTTGAGGCATTACTCCTATCTGTAGGAAATTTTTTATATTTGAACTTTTCCCTTTTTAGTTTAAGGTATAGGGAAAAGAACAGTACACATTCTAAAGTATTGATGAAAATCATATACAACAGTTTTTCTTAACCATCGACTTTACCTTACCATGTTGTTCTAAAGCACTTCCATTGAAATACAGGTCCTTTCCACTTGAATAACTGATCAAATATAAACATAGGGGTTAAAATCCTTCTAGCAAGATAGAAAGAATGATTCAAATTTAAAATTATGTACTTTAAAAATTAGCAGCACTTCATTTTATCAGGACATACAAATTTGGCTTCATTGGTCAGAAACAAGGAAAAAGGAATATAGGTCCAAAATGGCACCTTGTACAAAGGAAATATGAGGCTATAGTACTTCCTGAATAGCTAACTATTTTCCCCTTAAGTGGTTTATGAAATAACTGGGATGTCAACTTTGATGGTGGAGGAGTGTGGTGAGTGATGGAGGAGTGTGGTGAGTGATGGTGAGTTGACTGGGATGGTCAACTTTGATGGTGTGGTGAGTAAGGCTGTTTCCTGCTATAATGGCTTTACAGCGGGGTTTTGTAAAATCTACAGTAAAGTTAGGGATGGTTGAAAATTTGCTAACAAGAATAACTATGGGATCATCAATTTTACCAGATGTAGAGTCAGGCATCAGATGCCAATCCATCATTCAGGCAGGTTCCCTGAGGAAGGTAAGCTTGAGAGTACTGCATCATATTTCTATGCCAAAGTTTCCCATTTGCAGGAATTAAAAAAAAAAAAAAAAAGAGAAAGTACTGTTTAGTCAAGGGTTAATGACCAATATATACAATGTAAAACACAGAGAAGGTGATCAGCTTGTTTCAAGAGAATTAAGATCACTAATATACACCCAAGAATATAATCATTGTGACAATTATGAGAGAAATATAAGGATTATGCATAGGAGTTGGCTTTACTGGCATGGTCTTGGATCTTGGGAAAGGCTTTTCATCTGAGCAATTATCTGCTCTAGATAAATTTAATTTTAGGTGTCCTACATATCGGGGTGTCCAGTCAGGTCAATGAGGTGCAATTATGGGAGCAATTTTAAATGAAAACATGAATTCATGAGTCAATACCTTTTAACTTGGTAGTACAGGGGTTTGTTAACAATAGCCAGTATCGCCCCTTCCACAAGGCTGAAATGAGTTCTTGTGGATATGCCCTTTTTACCAGACCATATTTCCAGATTGTAGGCCATGATATTTGATGTCTTTGTCCCCAGGAGTGTGCTGCAAAAAGATTGCTCTACAAGCATTTAATTAATTCCAAGTGTTTTATAAGTTCTTTGCAATAGTCAGAAGGTCTCCTTAAAAGGAATTCCATACATTCCCTGATCTAACCTCATAGGTCTTCCAGTAATAATTTTAAAACCGGGCAATCAATTTACCAAACCATATACATCTAGGTTAAGCAATGCCAAGGGAATGGCTTTAGGTCAAACCAGATTAAAAGATTCTACAGTTTTTCCAGTTCATCACTTTGTTCTATAAAACCAGAGAGCTGGGTATGAATAGCACAATTAAAATGATGCAATATTGGCCACATTTTGCATGCCTGGTGTACAATTTTTCTTGTAAAATCAGAGCCCTGATTGCTGTGGAGCTCTGGGGGGAATTTTCAAGCAGGAAAAATTCTTTCTAGAAATATTTTAGTAAGTTTTGCAACTGTAGCCCTTTGACATGGGAATGGTTTCACTCAAAGAAAACACATACAAATCACTACTAGTACACTTTTATCCTTGAAAGTGGGGGAAGGAAAATTTGATGAAAATCTGCTTTCTGAACCTTAAAATTCTAGCACATCAAATATGACTAGTTTACTTTCCCTCTCTTATAAAGAGAGATTCCCTTACTCAAGTTGTCTATTAAGTCATGGTGACAATTAAAGCATTATAGAAAATTAAATTGTTAGAAGCAAAATTTAGCTCTTTTAATATTAAGAAGGTTTGGTTTATCTAAGCAATGACATACCTGATGATATAGGGCACAGGAAATACTTTTAATAAAATATAAAATATTTACTTACCCTTCATAATTTTTTTATTAAGAGTGGACTAATACTATGGGTAAACTTTGTCCTTTTAATAGAGAGACAAAATCATCCCTGGCTGGTGTGGCTCAGTGGATTGAGTGACGGCCTGTGAAGCAAAGGGTTGCCGGCTCGACTCCCAGTCAGGGCACATGCCTGGGTTGTGGGCCAGGTCCCCAGTAAGGAGTATGTGAGAGGCACCCACACATTAATGTTTCTCTCCCTCTCTCTGCCCCTTCTCCTCTCTCTAAAAATAAGTAAATAAATCTTTAAAAAATAAAGCATACATACTATTAAAAAAAGTGAGAGAGAAAGTCAAATTCTAATTTTGTACCAGTGTGCTGCTTTTGATATTAAAAGAAATTACTACCTTAAATCTGTTTCAATCTTAGTTCACTTATCATATATTTCTTTTTTAAAATTCCTTTTCCATTAACCATAGATTTTAATTAATATTATCTATAGATTTAGAGAAGACTTATTTTGTCAAACATTATAGTCTGTAAAAAAAAGACTAGAAAGTTTTTTAAAAGTTTCAATAGTTTATCAAAATTATTTTCACAAACTATGAGTTGTATATGTAAATACATTAACAGCTATATTCAGAAAAATAAGCAGCATTCATTGTTATTCAGATTTAACCAAAGCATTAGAAATATTCTAATTAAAACACCAAATAAACACAATTTCACAAATGATCTTGAAGATCAATTATTTGAATCAAAGAACACAAAAGAGAAAAATTTTTAAAGAGTTAATATTCATATTTTCAAAACATACTATAACAGGAGAAAAAATGTTTTGGAGTCATTCAGATTTGTACAAATCTCTATACAGAAAGCAAATATCTATCTATCTATCTGTCCATATAAAAGTGAAATTTAAAAACTATCTAAATGGAGGGAATATACTATTTTCATAGATAAAAAGATAAATATTAAATTCCAAATAAAATCGAAGAACTTTTGTTGTGAAAATTTGTTATGTCATTCTAAGTGCATATAAAAGACCAATAATGGTCAAGATAGTAAGTAAGAACAAAGATGGGGAGTTTATACTACCAAATATCAAGGCATAAAACTAAAATATGTAAGATTATGTAGTACTGGTTCAAGGACAAGCAGACAGTTGGAACAAAATAGACAACACAGAAACAGACTCAAACATATATGGACACTTAATATGTGACAAAATGGGCACTGCAAACAAATGATGACAAGGCAGTGTTTTTATTAAGTGGGGCAGGGTAAACTGAATATTCAAATGGATAAAAATTGAATTTTGTTGCAGACTACCTTATGCCACAGGCAAAAATTATTTCCAGCTAGACTGTGGATAAAAATGTGAAAAGAAAAACAAGTTTCTGGAAAGTGTTGTTACAGTAGATATCTTCATAATCTTGGGGTATACAGCAGCATTTGTTTAAAGACAAAAGGCACAAACCTTTTGTCCATTTTTTAATTGGAGTGTTTGTTTTCCTGGAGTGGAGTCATGAGAGTTCTTTATATATTTTAGAGATCAAACTCTTGCCCAAGGTATCATTGGCAAATATGTTTTCCCACATAGTTGGTTCTCTTTTTATTTTAATGCTGTTTTCTTTAGCTGTGCAGAAGCTTTTTATTTTGATGAGATCCCATTTGTTTATTCTTTCCTTTATATCCCTTGCTCTAGGGGACATACCGCTAAAAATGTTGCTGCATGAGATATCTGAGATTTTCCTGCCTATGTTCTCCTCTAGGATTTTAATGGTGTCACGGCTTACATTTAAGTCTTTTATCCACCTTGAATTTATTTTTGTGTATGGTGTAAGTTGGTGCTTGAGTTTCATTTTTTTTTTGCTTGTATCTGTCCAGGTCTCCCAACACCATTTGTTGAAGAGGCTGTTTCTACTCCATTTTATGCTTCCTCCCCCTTTGTCAAATATTAATTGACCATCGAGACTTGATCTATGTGCCTGTTCTTATGCCAGTACCAGGCTGTTTTGATTACAGTGGCCTTGTGGTATACTTTGATATCAGGTATTATGATGCCTCCTACTTTGTTTTTCCTTCTCAACATTGCTGCAGCTATTTGGGGTCATTTATGGTTCCACATAAATTTATGAAATGTTTGTTCTATATCTGTGAAACAGACACTTCTCCAAAGAAGGCATACAGAGGGCTCACAGACATATGAAAGGACGCTCAGGATCACTAGCCATCAGAGAGATGCAAATTAAAACCACAGTGAGATACCACTTCATGCCAGTGAGAATGGCCACCATAAACAAATCAACAAACAAGTGTTGGAGAGGATGTGGAGAAAATGGAACCCTAGTGAACTGTTGGTAGGATTGCAGACTTGTGTAGCCACTGTGGAAAACAGTATGGAACTCCCTCAGAAAACTAAAAATGGAACTGCCCTTTGACCTGGCAATTGCCCTGCTGGGATTATATCCCAAGAACCCTGAAACACCAATCCAAAAGAACTGATGCACCCGAATGTTCATAGCAGCACAATTTACAATAGCCAAGTGCTGGAAGCAACCTAGATGCCCATCAGTAAATGAATGGATCAATAAAACATGGCACATATACACAATGGAATTCTATGCAGCAGAAAGAAAGAAGGAGCTCCTACCCTTTGCTACAGCATGGATGGAACTGGAGAGCATTATGCTGAGTGAAATAAGTCAGGCAGTGAGCGACAAATAAATACCATAGGATCTCACCTTTAACTGGAACCTAATCAATAAAAGAAAAAAGCAAGCAAAAATATAACCAGAGACATTGAAATTAAGAACGATCTGACAGTAACCAGAGGAGAGGTGGGAAAGGGTAATGGGAGGAAGGGCAGAAGGGATTTCAGGAACAACTATAAAGGACACACAGACAAAACTAAGAGGGGGGTGAAAGCAATGGAGGGAGGTGGGTTTGGCTGGAGTTGGGGTGGGGAGTGCTGGGGGGTAAACAAAGACACCTGTAATTGAACAACAATAAAATAATTAAAAAATAAAAATAAATAAAGATAAAAGGCACAAACAAAAAAAACATATAAAACTGTACTACATTAAAATTAAAACTTTGTTCATCAAAACACACTATTTACAAGAGGGAAAGGAGTAGGATAATATATTGTCCATATATATAACCAATAAGTGCTTTTATCCTGAATATATAAAGAACTCCTAAAAATCAATAAGAATGAAAGACAAAACTCTTACCCATTTAACTAAGCACAAGACTGGAACAGGAACTTCCAAAGAAGATATCCAAATGTCCAATAAACATGAGAAGATTTTCATCTCATCAGTCATCCAAGAAATGTGAATTTAAAACCACAATAAAATACTACTAGACAAGCATTCAAAATGGCTAAAATCTTTTTAGAAGATGTAAATGTCCATAGTTGGCAAGGACATGGAGCAATTGAAAGTCTTGCACATTATATTTATAACTGATAGTAACTAATGAATTCAAAACACATAGTATTACGATTCTACCATTATACTCCTAGGTGTCTAATCAACAGAAATCTAAATGCAAGTGCACTGTAATATATACACAAGATTAGTATTATTTAACAATGCAAATGCTCATCTACTTTTGAGTGCATATCACGTGATCACATATAGAAATTCAAATGAATGAACTGCTACACTGAATAACATGAATGGATCTCACAGACATAATGTCGAGCAAATGAAACCAGGCAAAAAAAATTTACTATGTAATTCAATTTACATAAGTTTATAAAATAAGCTAAATTAATCTATAATATTAGAAATCAAGCTAATGATTACCATTGGGGAAATGTGGAAATTGTAAAAGGCAAAGTATAATGGGGTCCTGAGCTAGAGGTTCCCTAAAATGAAGAAAACCCCCACAGCTATTGCTTGGGGGATGAGGGAAGCTGAACAGGGCCACAGGGAGCCACTTTGTATATCTGAAGAACTTGGCCAGTGTTTTAATAACGTTAAGAAGCTGTGTCTGTGCTCAGACCCAGGGAGATGGGCCTGACTCTAACCTGTGATGCAATGAAGTTGGAGGGGCTTCCAGCATCCATGGGAGCAGCTTGGAGGCTTCTGTGTCACGGGGCCACTCTTACCCAGACTAACAATGGCAGCCAAGAAAGGCAAAAGAAACCAGACTTCTGGCAGGTGTAACCTAGTATGGGAGGAGTTGGAAATGGGGTTACAGAGGAAGATCCATGAGGGGATTTAACCCCAGGCACCTGGCAGCCATGCTGGGACTCATGCACATGGTTTTGGGGGTGGACAGGGGGCTGTCTTGACCATGCGGCTTAGAACACATGAAAGCAAGATGTTACAACCATGCTTAGCTCTCTCTCTCTCTTGGCCAGGTGGTTTGAAATGATGCAGAAGGATTCCCCAATCTGCCATGAGGATATGGTTTTGGATTAAGAACTGGAGCCTAGCCAAGCTACAGACTTCTATTTCTTTTGCTGAGATATGGTACCCCTAACTGGCCTCATTTGGCAAGGAGAGGCAGGACTGTGTGTGTGTTTGTGGGTGCTTTAAAGGGACTTTGGGATTTAACAGCAACATTCTGCCATTAATCTAAACCTGTATAACTTTTGACTAAACAGTTCCTTTCCTTTTTACCAAACTTTGGCATTGAGAGCCACAATTCCTACCGGCTGTGGGCAAATAAGAACCATAGAACAAAAAGACTCAGGGTGGGGAAGGTGTTTCTGTAACAAGTATATAAGAGGAGAAGCTGAGGAGCTTGGTAGAGTTTTATGTTTTGAGTAAAGTGGTGGTTACACAGTTCTATTTTTCATTTGGTGAAAATTTATCAAGTTATACACTTTGCTGCATTTATGTAATATTTCAAAAATATTTAAATATACAATAATTTGTATTGTATGTTTTAAAAATGAATACACATTTTGACCCAGCAATCCTGCCTCTGGGAATATGTATATGTCAAGGAACACTAATTCAAAAGAACATATGCACCCCTACGTCCATTTCAGTGTTATTTTCAATCACCAAGATATGGAAGCAGCCTGAGTGTCCATCAACAGATGAGTGCATAAAACAACTATGGGACTTTTACACAGTGGAAACTACTCACCCATAAAAAGGAAGGAAATTTTACCCTTTGTGACAGTATGGATGGACTTGGAGAATATTATGCTAAGTGAAATGAGCCAGTCAGAGAAAGACAAATACCCTATGATTTCACTCATATGTGAAATCTAATGAACAAACTGAACTAACAAGGAAAACAGACAGACTCATAGATGGAGAGCAGGATGACAGCTAGCTGGGTGGGGAGGTTAGGGGGTGGAGGGATTGAAAAAAGAAAAAGGACTCATGGACATGGACAACAGTGTGGTGATTGCAGGGAGGTGGGAGCGGGGTATAAGGGGGATAAATGGTAGTGGGAAAAAAGACAATAAAAAAAGCCTAAAAAATAAAATAAAATAATTGATTTAGTGAAAAGTTTTTTAATGGAGATACAATATTAAATATTGATATTTGCCTTTTTACCATTATAATGAATGTGACTAAATTTTTTTAAAAAAATACAACAAAATAATAACACCAGGAAGCCACAATATATGTTAATTTAAGGGGGAAATGCTAAACCTTGTTAGAAATAGCAAGTGCTAAGGTTTGACTCTAGTAGATGTTAACTAACAGATGCACACACTTCTGACAGGAAAAGTCTCACTATGACATCACTAACATTGAACTAGCTTGAACTGCTGCTCCATTTGTTAGATAAGACAAGGTCTCAAGTTCAGGGCAGTTCTAACCAAATGCTATTTTTGCTAAATGTTAAAATGTAGAACAGTATTTTGAAGACACAGGTGTAAAGAGGATGATCTTGACAGAAACCCAACCCAATATGTGTAGCCAACTTCAAACAAGAAATCAACATGTAATTGACCAAATAGTGTATATAAGCAATGACTAAGCCTCCCTTTGGAGAGACAGAACTTTGATGTGAATGCCCTGTCTCCTTTACTTGCTGCAAGTAAATAAAACTACCTAATGACAACATCTTATTCTTGAATAGAGTGCCCTAAGCTGCGAGTCTCTTGAGCTCAATAGCAAGTTTAACAACTGAAAGGCAATGTCCTAAAAGGCAGTCCCTCTTGGCCTGGTGTGAACATATAGTGAAGCAGTTGACAGTGGCAGCTTATTGGGGACTTACTTACCTGTGTCTCCACTGGATAGAGGACCTGTTCTATGGGAAACTCCCCACTTGATGTTAACCACCAGCATGGTTGCCTGGCCTGCCTGGAGAGTGAAGCTGAGTGGCCACTTGAACCTGTTTCATTCAGTACTTAGGAAGAGAGGCAGGTAGGTGAGCCTCAGTGGTTGCTTTTATTAATATTTCTATTCCTGTCTTGGGTTTAGGGTTGTTGGAAGGATAATTTCATTTTTGCTTTTTCATTTGTGTATGCTTGGTTTCAGGTTCGTCAGGCAGAAGGTGTCCCTGGGATGCCAGATTCAGGGCCCAACCTAGGTCTAATGGTGGAGGGTTGAGGAAGGCCTGTGGGGAAATTCAAGACATTCTCCGGTGATTATTTCTGGTCTGATTGTCTGGCTGTCAGGGAAACCTGAGTCACTGATAGTGTTTGGAGACAGAGATTATGGGATCACAGTGCTCACTACCCTTCAGTTTCTGACCTACAGGAGTTAGATTTTGTTCTTTGTGGTCCTCATTTGTCTTATATGGAAGTGTGCTGGCTATGAGAAACTCAAATTGATCCTTGAATGCAGCCCCTTGGGGTGCATTCTTCAGAATTGAATAAAAAGAGCTCTGTTTATTTGACTTAAATAGATTAAATGCTTACAAATGGGTCAATGGTAGTAAACTGCCAGTCCTGCCTGCAGCAGCCTTACTCCAGGCTAGGAGTCATGGATTTGGAGGGCATTGTTTTTAGTATTTCCCATAAGATCTTTTAAAATTGCATTTGTTACTTTACCATGATGGCTTCTCTCTTGAAACCCCTGTCCTGCTTCCATCCAAGGAGTGCACCTTCTAGAGCACTTGAAGCCAGGGTGATGATAGTCATGAGGGAAATGGACATGGCACCCAAGCCTTGCCAGTACCCTAAACAAGGTTCTCATCAGACAGGCCATACCACGTTCACTGAGGAGGACAAGCAAATGACTCTTGGTTTTCAGTGCAGGTGATCTGGGATAGAAGGGATGATCTCCTACAAGCAAGACTGAACAGCAAAGGTTTGACTGTGGCACCTGGGGTCCACCTTATGGCCAATGGTGTAAAGATATATGTGCCTGGGTTTATGTGGTGAAAATTAATGGTTTTATCTACAAGCCAAAAAATAAAGCACGGTTTGTAGGCTACTGGAATAAGAACCCCATTGCTTCCCTTCCTTTGAAGGATAAGAGGAAAAATTATGTGCCACATGCCTTCAAAAAGTCTTAAGAAATATTCTATTAGCAGGTGTGATTTCAGAAATTTTACCAAAGGTGTGGTAACACGGGCCAAATACCCTAAGAGTATTGAAAAATAAATACAGCTAAGATTGCCCCGACTCAGCCTGGGCACAGGCCCCTATGGTTTTGGGAGTCTGCTGACTGGCAGTGGAATGGGCTGACCTGGGCACATGCCCTGCTGTGGAAGCATCAAGGTGGAGTATCCCAGTATTTTGTGACAGCCAGAGACAGCCATAAAAACCTAGGAATAGAATACCACACTGCTGAGAATGAGCTGGAAAGGAGACAGGCGCAGGGAGGCCACATTACCCAGAGCCTTCTTTTTTGCGACTGGGTCTGAATTGTGGCATGTGAACCAAGCTGTTACACCAGACACCTTGGGCCTGTCCTGTGCTTCTCACAGTCCCACTTGCTTGGGACATGGGGTGCAAACCTTATGGAGGCTTTGTCACACCATTTTCTCTAGGAGTCCAGAAGTTAGGAGCCTGGACCTATAACTGTAGTAGGAGGTGACTCTGCCAGTGGGGGTGTCTCAGCTGGAGAGAAGAAATGAGGCTGGGCAATGCCTCATGTGATCAGTAACTTGTAGCATCAATGACTCTTCTTACTCTTACCCTTTTCCTCCTGTTTCATTCTGATTTGAACATCCCATACCCACAGCTATTTTCTGTACCTTCTTGAGCTCAGAATTGGAGCTTCACTTTCAGACTTGAGCTCCTAATATTTCCAAACTGGGGTTGGAGGAGTCACAGTCCATGAAAGATAGAAACCATGGGTTGCATAGACCTCAGGTGATCTGCTCATCTCAAGATTCATCCCAGCACCTACTGGGAAATAGATTTGGGGAAAAATGATAGCAAGTAAGTGGTGGTTTCCCCTTGTATTCTGATTTTCAGAAGGGCTTTAGTCTCCAAGCTGGAGCTGTGTCACTGGGTCTCTAGAGGATGGTGTCTAACAGGATGTCTGATCATGGAGGGCCTTGTGCTGCATGGGCCTGAAGTGCAGCCTCACGTGCTTGGCCTTACTCTCCTCCTGTGTGTGTGTGTGTGTGCGCACACACAGAGTTTGTATTCCCTGGTGCATTGTCCCAAAAGAGTGGGTGCAGAGGTCCTTGCCAGAACTTCCTCCTGAGCTGTCCTCCCTCTTCAGACCAAAGTGCCTCACAAAGTGCAGCTCTTCACTTGGCCACATGTTCAGCATCAGTGCTTGAGAAACCATAGGATATCAACTGGATATTGTATAGAATTCTCACATCTGCTGTTGGGAACTGCCCTGCCTGGTTTCAGAAGCTGTAATCCCCCATGGCTAAGGCTGAGTAAAGGACCTTGGGACCAGAAGCCACTTGGGAGACAAAGCTTATCTTCCTTGTAGGGGCACCACCTCTGCTCCCTTTCTCTTCACCCTGCTTGGCCCTGGGCAGATGAGTAGTTAACCGATGACCGGTAAAATACCTCAAGGGAGGGATGACCTAAGACAGGCACGGTTGCAAAGGGGCCCTCAGGGAAGGACTTGGGGGCTATAGAGAAAAGGGGTGATGGACCCTTGCCCCTCAGCTTTGACATAACCTGAGTCCTCATTCTGTCTGCAAATCTCCTAATCTCTGGGCTGCCTTACTTCCCCTGCCTGACTTAAGCCTGAAACAATGCCTTAAGCCTGAAACAATGCTGGAGGTAGGTGCAGCCTTGTGCTGGAAAGGGTGGGTTCCCTAGGGCAATCAGGACTAAGAAAGAATGCATAAAACCCTATGAAACCTACTTTGCTAATACCCTCAATTTAAATGATAAGGGTCCAAGTAGGAAGTGAGTTTGTTCCCCAAAATTTTATGGTCCTTTAACTATCTGACCCTGACTCAGAATAAGCCCTCAGAGTTCTTTGAATGTTTTCTATTGTTTAATCATTTCTGCCTGACAATGACTGATGAGCTTTATGTATACACACTGTATTCCTGTGCAAATTGAACCCAATAAAAGCTTGTCAAAGAAAGGGTCGAGGTGCTCTCCTCTTGAGACAGTGGCCAAGGAGCTCTGAGGCTTTTTCTCTTCTTGAGAGAGAAGCTGCGCATTCCTTTTCCTCCACAGGACTCGATAGTCCATGTGAATTTGTCTCATCTCATCCATAATGCCTCTGACCTCAGGAGCCGGGATCCCACTCATTCTGCTATCCCTTCCCCCTGAGATTGCTGTGCTTCATCCACTAGGCTCCCCCTTTCTGCATAGTCACTTCCTGCCCAGGTCCTACCTGTCCTTTAAAGTCCAGGATAACAGCTTAATAAGTGATTCCTAAACAAAAATCCTGGATCATTGGGGAAGATTCAGATATAACAGCACCTTCCCACTTCTCTCCCTTGTTGGCACTGGCATCAAATCTGAGAGGCTTAGAACTCTTTGTCTTTAGGGAGGCTGGCACTCTGGTCCAACTTGCTCATTAGATCCTCACTACAGTGTGAATTTATGATTTTCAGTTTCCCTTCTTCTGCCTTACCTCTTATGGTGCATGTCTCCTGTTAGAGTAGTGCTTTCTTTAAAAAAAAAACATGTTAAATTTATTTAATTTTAAAATATTTTATTGATTCCAGAGAAAGAGAGGGAGGGGAGAGAAACATCAATTTGTCACATTCCACTCATCCATGCACTCACCAGTTGACTCCTGCATGTCCCCAAGCAGGGATCAAAACCACATCCCTGTGTATCAGGACATCACTCCAACCAACTGACCTACCCAGCCAGGGCAAGTAGTACTTTCCTTATGCACTCCTCTTCTCAGGACTACAGAACCTAAAGGGTCCCAAGACTTTCACAAACCAGGCAGCCAGAGAATTTCACTCCTCTAACTCAAAGACATACACCATGTTAAAGAGGAAGCAATTAGAAAATCATGACCCTTGTCCCTATTCCCTCAAAAATGAGGTAGGGCAAGGGTCTTAAGATTTGAGTGGTTCTTACTAAGTGCTATTCTTGCTAAATGTTAAAATGTAGCACAGTATTTTACAGACACAGCTGTAAACAGGATGAGCAGGAACTCAACCCAGGGAATGTAGCCAACTGCAAACAAGAAATCAATGAGTGATAGACCAAATAGCATATAGTACTAAGTCTCCCTTTGGAGAGACAGGTTTGGATATGGATTCTGCCTCTTACTTGTGGCAAGTTAATAAAGCTACCTACCACATCTCATTCTTGAATAGAATGCCCTAAGCAGTGAACTTGCGTTGGGTAACACATTCCCAAGAATTTCACTAGGTTTCTCTAGTCTGGCCAGTTTCCTTGTCACATTAACCAAATCTCACCTTGAGATTATCTTCCTCTGTGTTGTATGGGGTGTCCACCTTTGGGCATCTCTGGACCAAACTGAAAGAAGAGTTGTCTTGGGCCACACATTAAATACACAAACACTATGAAAATTGATGAGCAAAAAAAAAAAGGTTTTAAGTAAATTTATGAGATTCTGTGTTGGGCTGCATTCATTGCCATCCTGGGCTGCATGTGGCCCGTGGGTTGGACACCCAATATAAACAGAAGAGGGAGGTAAGTGTAAAATAAATGGCATTCTTTTGCAATCATGCTATAAGGAGAATGCTTGCAATTCAAAATCCTGTTTGTTTTTGTTACTTTTGTGCCTGTTTTACATCTTCTACACTTAAAATCTCTTATCATTAAACAAAGTTTTATTTTGCTATTATGGAACAGACTGAAAGTGTTAAGCTATTTTTTTTAACCTAGAAGTCATAACATTTACTTGTTTACCTAGACACCCCCCCTCACCCCAGAGCACTGGTGAATTTTTTAGGCTCTTTCATGTTAAACTCTGTCTCAGCCTGAAATGTTACATGAAATTAATTACTATTTCCTTCCAGCTAATGTGTCTATATTATGATGTTACCTTCAAAATAGTGTCCTTATTACTCCAGAAAATTAAATTTTGTGATCATGTCTTATAAGAAAATACTTTTCACATATATAAAATCTCTAGGATCACTTCCAGCACATCTCAAGCCAAAGATTATAATCTAGAAATAAATCAAAATAAAACCTATTTTATAATTGATTTTCAAAAATTTTTGCTAGAGTTTATCAAACCTACTTCTAAAACACCTGTCAAAATGTTAGTTTAAAACAATTTTGTTCTAATGTTTATACTTTAAATGAAATTTTAGATTCTACTGAAATAAATATTTGATGATATTCTGCATAGTGATTTACTTTCATCAAAATGTGTGTCTACTCAGAGAAAATGGTACCTCTTATTTTGGTAAAATCTATAAAATAAAGTACCTCTTAGAACTCTGTTATATATTAGTTTTAATAGTTTTCCATCTAGATCATGTCTTTTAACATAAATACAATACTTATCACACAAGCAGTAAAATATTTATTAGTAGAGTAATGAGTAATGCTTTGGTATAATAACATATATTAGGTAATTTGGTAAATAAGTATAAAGGATGGTATTAAGGGATTCAGAGATTGCTGGTGCTCTGAGGGATACCTATATACTTCCTATAAAAATACTGTTAGGATGCTTTCTTTTAAAAGTTTGGGTTAAAAGAGTTTGTATATCTTTAAATATTAGCAAGTAACAAGAACAAAAAGTTGTTCTAGTTGACAAGACTTTTATCAAACTTACAATTAAATACAGTGCAATTCTTGAGGAGTTATTCATGCTCCTCCTTTAATTTTTCACTTTTTCCCCTACCACTCCTTCTAAGATTCTCTCTTTTAGGGGCCATGGAAATTTAGTAGACATAAAATAGAGAGACTACAGTAGGGATTCTCTCATGACTAGAGTCTCATGTCATCATTTGTCTCAGATTTTCTCCAGTGGCAGAAGTGGCTGGCTAAGGATCCCTAAACCAATCTCACACAGATCCAGAGATATACTTTGGCAATCCTAATCCAGCTGAGACAAATGTAAGTAATACTCATTCCAATAAAGTTTTCATGAGGAACTGCCGAAATTTATCACAAACTTGACCAAATTATGGTGGAATCTGTAATAATACACAGATTACTTTTATCCTAAACATAGAATAGCCACTGAGCCTGAAAAGCAGTAGTAGAAAAGACACTGGATGGACAGCAGAAATTTCAGAGCTCATTTTGATGCACAGTAACATGAAAAGGTAATGTAACATTCAGATTGGTGCTGGCCGAGGAAATGTAACAAGACAATATACGTAATTTTTAATTTAAAAAATTGTGATGATACGTATAAGCTAAGTTTTCTATAGCCATGTTTTAAAAACACAAAAGGAAACTGGTAAATTAATTTTATCATATATTTTTAAGACTTTAAAATTTTTTACTTTTTGATTTAAGAGAGAGAAATATAGATTTGTTGTTCCACCTATTCATGCATTTGTTGGTTGCTTCTTGTATGTGTCCTGACTGGGGATCGAATCAACTACCTTGGCATATCAGGCTGATGCTCCAAGCAAATATACTACCCAGGAAGTGCTATTTTATTATATTTTAAGCAAATATATTCAAAATAAAATGTTCTCACCCAAAAAAGATAATAGTTGATAGATGAGTTAATTAACTATATAGTGGGAACCACTACTATGTACCTATTACAATTTTATTTTACAATCATACCTCAATAAAGCTGAAAAATATTCAAATATTATTCAATGTGTAATCAGTATATAAATGCTAATTAAATATTTTAATATTTTGTACCAAGCCTTCAAAATCTGGTTTGTACTTTATAGCATATCTCAATTCAAATGCTAAATTTTCGATTGTTAAAGTGAAACTTAATTCTACCAAACTAATAAAGTTGTATTTAACAGAAAAATATTTTAAACTGTTGTAGTTCTAAAGTTTAAGTTAAATTAAAATTCAGTCTCTCAGTCATACTAGCTACATTTCAAGTGCTCAAGAGCCTCATGTGATAGTAGTTATCATATTGATCATTGCAGATGTAGGTCATTCCAGACAAGATGAAGGGCCTCTGGTAATCCAAAGGCAAGTACAAGGATCAGAACTGTCTAAATCATTCTCAGCATACCTGAGGGAACCAAGAAAGAGGAAATAACCCTCTGTTTCCTCTAGAAAGTGCATTGACCACAACGTGCTAGCTTATGCAGGGATAACTATGATTGATCAATTACCAACTACATAAAGGTCTTCTTTACATACTCATTTCCAAAAAGGGTACTTTCTTAATTCCCCCATTGATAGTAAAAATACAGGGTGGGGCAAAAGTAGGTTTACACTTGTGAGTATGCAAAATTTTATTCTTATATTATTCTTATTTTCCATATAAACTGTAGACCTACTTTTGCCCCCACACTGTATGTTTATACTCCCCAAGGAAACCTGAGCTATTATTCCTGATTTCTGTCTCAGTCTCTTTATGCTATCTATCTATCTATCTATCTATCTATCTATCTATCTTCCTAATGAGGCATTAATATTCCTTCTTCAATTTGCAAATATCTTCATTATCTGTTCCTTTCTTTTCACACTGACACCACTCTAGTCCAGGCTTCATGCTTCATCCTATCTCACCTGAAGTCCTACAAAAGCTTTACCTTTCTAAGACATTATTTTCATTATCTCTCTCTAGTAAAAAAACATGGTCATTGGCTCTCATCTGTGCTCAGAATAAAATCCTTATTATTCTTACTTTTTTTTTCACCTCTTAGTCATTTTAGTACTACATTAAACTTTCCCCGTTTTTGTTCTCCAGTAGTTTAATATATGGTTTTGATCTCTTCCTATCAACTATGAAAGGTCAGAGTTGCATGTTACTTTTCTCATAGAACCCTCAATATGTTATGTTGTGTTTTGCACAATGATATTTAATAAATATTAATTTGAATAGATACAGTGGAATTCCCAGCTAACAAACTGCCTTCTCATATGGTTCCTGGATAACAACATGAAGAGTTTAGGTCACAGAGACAAGTAAACTTCATTAATTATCCATGTTTCATTCTTGCTACTCAAGTGTTGTATTATATTAATTACACTACTTGGTAAAAATGTCAAGGCCAATATATTTTAAACTTATGATCAACATGATCAACAGAGCCCCTGGAAACACTCTTCTTTTAATGCATCATGTTATTACTGTGTTTTCAATTGGCAAGATTTTTAATAAAACCAGCAACTGAGAAGAAACACAAAGGAAATAGGATTAAATGAAAATATTGTACCATTATTTAAAAGGAGTGATGGCAACTTTTATGCTACCACCAACAGAAATTAAACTTCTTACATTGAAAGTATAAAGGCTTCACCATTCTTCTAGAAAATGGTGTTCAAAGAGAAACCATTTAAATAAATTTGTTCAGTGAAACTGTGAGCTCATAGACAAAAGATTTTAGTTTTCAGAAAAGTAACATGTCATTTGAAAATTCCAGCAAGGAGTATTAAAAACATAGATTATGAATTTTTATTGGAATGAGGCCAGTTTAAGGAATTAAAAAATTAAGTCACAGTATTAAATTCTCTTCATGTTTAAATAATTTATTTGCTGTCCACTATTTGTGTGTTCATTTCAATACTTAACACACGTATCTGTCAGACATGAAAAATAGTGGTCTATTTAAGAGGCTTTAATGATTGACAATATTTTGAAATGCACTTTATGAATATAAATATTTCCAAAGCAAGGAGAGAAAAACCATTGAATGAGTAGACACAATGGAATTGTGTGCATTTCTTTGATTTACAAAAGTATGACTAACTTTTTAAATAAATGAATACAACCACTGTAAAAATATATGTGTGTATACCCCCCACACACACAGTACAGAAACATTTCAAAGGGGAAAATTTTTAGTGCACTGCCAAAGTGCCACAATATCTGTCATCCACAGACATTCACATGCAAACACTATTGGACTAATATGATAGAGCAAATAAGGATTAATTAGCAGAACTCGTTTGTAAAAACTTTTTAAAAATGGAAATAATGAGTCAGAAAACTACTTCTCATTTGAGAGTATAGAAAATAATCTCCCATTATCTGAGTCACATCACATACGCACACATTATTATCTAAGCTCAGAAAATAACTTCTTACTGTACACACAGAACTGCAGTGTATACTCAGCAAATGTTACTACTGGCAGGAAAAGGGGCAATGAGGCAAATGTATGAGGGATAGAGGCAGGAAAAGACCTAACTATTAAAAAAAAAGAAAGGCATGGCCAAGAAGTGGAATGTACATGCAAAGGAGTGGAGTGGGAAGAAAGCAGAAGGTACTAAACCAATTAAAGTGGAAAACAGCAGCTAGTTATGACACACAAGAACGAATCATGAAAGTTGGATGGGTGGGAAGGGAGAAGTGAAAAGAACTTATCTTCTTTTTTTAAGCTATATATAGAACTGTCAGTCACTAGCCAAAGCTCATTTGGAATGTGAGTTGGCTAAACTGTCACATGAGCCAAAGCACTTTACCAAAGACTTTACCAAAACTACATACAACACAGGGTCATTCTGAACAACAAAGTAAGATTTCTTCATCTTCACCAGTTGTGAAATGTTCCACAAAATTCAAAATACCACACTCATAAGGCGACAATTTACACAATGTTTAGATTCAGTCTTTCCTTCCAAATCTAGGAAAGTGCAAACAGTGAGCTCTCCAGACCATGGAAGGAAACCTTTTCTGCTCCATTATCAGAGATTCATGCAAAAACAGGATCCACAGTCACAGCAAAGTCTGACTTTGAAAGCAGAACAAAGATGGTGTCACATTTATCTAATGGAGAAAGATGCCAAAAAATACCTGTGAGGAATGTCTCCTAGCATTTTCCCATAGACTTTCCTGGGGAGAAACGTTTTCAGTGGGGGGAATAAAGAGATTACCTATCCTGCTTCATCTTAACCCTCGTAAACCTTATTATTTGAACATGAATAGGGCTAAATTACCCCAATTTTCCCCTTAAAGCAGGAAGAAATAAGAGGGTAGAAAGATTATACGAGCACATCAAAATATGCCAAAGCAGGTATTTTCCCTTACATTTTAAAAACTGGAAAAACCTAAGGTTTGTTAGCCATGTGTGTGCATTGCTATGACCACTTGACAGCTAGGAAACTGAGGTTTTGTGAGACTAATTTATGCAAGGCCTCTTAACCGTCACAAATTTGACCCTGAATCTATCTCATATCAAAGTCCTGGCTGGCAATTTCTCCGAGGAAGCCTCCCATACCAAAAGAGGTCAGAAAGATAAATGGTGAGAACAGCCAACATTTTATTTTGCTATCTTTCTTTCTTGTTAGTTCTATCATTGTTTAAGAAAATATTTTGGGATTGAATAATTTCTATTAATTTTTTATAAATACCTTAAACAGCATTTCTTTCTCTACTAACAGAAACTTTACATGAATAATTCACGATATATGAAGCACAGGTAATCATCGATTAATGCAATGAACAGCAGCAGTTACAGATATCACAAGATAATACCAGACATTATATCCCACCTGATAAAAGAACACAACACAACCAATGAAACATTCCTGCACGAAAAGTCCTATTTTCAATCAGATCAATCTCTAGATCCAACTATAAAAATAAAGAAACAGAGGGTAGAGGAACTTAACACCACAGGGATGTAATAAAGAAAACTTAAGACTGTGGTAAATGCTACATGTGAAACCACCTGTTTTCTTCAATGAATAAAATTGCAACAAAAGTTGGCAAAGGGTAAATATATAGATTAAAAAGACACTTCTAATTGGGTTGGTCACATTGTAACTTATACAAATGGCTGATAACTATGTTGTACACCTAAAATATATCATTGTATTTCAAACGTAATTAAAAAAATAAAAAACTTTAAAAATCTTCAATTTAAAAAAGAATAAAAAACACACAAGAGACTAATTAATAGTCTAATTATTAAAATACTAAAACAATTACCATTTATGAGACAACTGGATGTTGGAACCCTAACTGAATGCTTATTAGCATTAAGAAATTATTGTTAAGTATGATAACAGAATTGTAGTTTTTCCCAAAAAGAGCCCATAACTTATAAAACTATAAATTGTTTATGGTTGAAACCAATCATAAAATGATGTGATGTCTGGTATTTATTCCAAAATAATATTGGAAAAGGGTTAAAGTGGAGATTAGATAAACAAGATTGTTCATGAATTGATAATTGTTGAAGATAGATGGCAAAAACATAGATGCTCATTACATAATTATGTGTATTTTATGCATGTATTTTTAAAAGCACATGCAACGCTATTACTAAAAATGTCATATTTTTCATGGAAAGAGGCATGTTATCAAGGAATCACAGAGCATAAAGAACCTCAGAAACACTCTATTCAAACCACCTCATTTTATAAATAAGGACATTAAGGCTCAGATAGGTTAAGTGACTTGCTCAGGGCCACACAAGTCGTCAGTTCCAGACTCCGGATCAGCACGGACACCGCCAAACTTGTAGCCCGGGGCTCTGTTCTTCTTCAAACCTGTTTAAAACATAAAGAAG
>PVKM010021454.1:5703-22644 GCA_004027735.1 Carollia perspicillata | reverse complement strand
CCAGGCATCCCCACCTCCCTCCCGTTTCCGCAGCCCCCTGTTATTGCCCATGTGTCCTTTATAATTGTTCCTGCAAACCCTTCCCCTTTTCCTCTGAAATTCCTTCCCCTCTCCCCTCTGGTCCCTGTCAGCCTGTTCTCAATTTCAGTGTCTTTGGTTATGTTTTGCTTGTTTGTTTTGTTGATTAGGTTCCTCTTCTGAGACTCTCTAAGGCACAAGTGGCAAACACATGGCCCTCTGCCCTCCACCTTGTTTTATCCGGCTGGCACCTCGTTTCTACCTAGTGGCAGCGCCAAGCTCTCGCTTAACTGTTAAGGAGTAGTTACATATATTCAGTCCTAAAATCACATTTGGCTCTTTGAAGGCAACTGCGAGGTTGATGTGGCCCCCGGTGAAAATGAGTTTGACACCCCTGCTCTAAGGTCCGTCCTCCATGGCGTGTCCAGGGGTCTTCCTGTATCTACTGCCTCCTGGGCACTGAGATATAACAGCCAGTGTGGCTCAGAGCAGTAGGGGCAGTTGGTTAGGGTCACCCTAGGTTGACATTAACTTGCCAAAGGCCTCACAAATTTGTCTTTCACCTTTGAGTACATCTTCTCAAAGGACTCAAAGTTTAGAACATGAAATCCTGTAACTCAGTTCTGTCATTTTCTAAAAGTCATGTTGACATGCACTGGATTTCCCAAGGAGATAAAAATGAACATCACCACCATTTCTTTGGTTAGTAACTGCTTAATTCCAAGTAGCTGTACCGTACTGAAGCACTGACTTTTAAGAGCTTTGACCTTTCCCATTGATGCATAAGCTTCCAGAGGCCGGGCTCTGACGTGAATGTCTTTATCTTCCCCTTGGTGGTGGCCATGTGTAAGGAAGGTGCACTCTTAGATGTGGGTTAAAGGGAACGGTCTCTTCTACTTCTCCTGTAGTCATGTGCTCCCCACTCCTTCAAATATTGGCCCCCCACTTTCGCAGTGCCAGAGGAACCCCATAAGACATGGGGTACCTAAGCTACCTGACAGAGAAGGCTGTCTGCTTCCTGTTCTAGTTCCCTTGTCCCCGTCCATCTTCCAGCCAGAGCTGTGCCCGCATTGCCACCACCAGCAGCTTTGCAGCAAGATGGGCCACCCGTCGTAGTCCAGGACGATCTCTCTTTGGGCTCCTTCGTTTATGGGCTTCCGGGTTCTGTGGTCATTGCCCACTTTCCCACTTACAATTTAGTTATCTGATCTTGCTGTGATTCCATTTTCCTGCCCGAAAATAAAGGTAGTGAGAGCACCCGGCTCACAGAATTATTAGGAAGATTAATCAGAAACATGTAAAACTCTTAGAATAGTCCTTGACACACAGCAAGCTCTCAATAAATATTAGCCGTGTTTGTTATTGCTCTTGTTACTATGATTCCAGGAGGGAATGATGAGGGAAGAAGGGATGTGCTTGAATTGATCAAGGGTCAATGTACCATTTTATGAAATGAGAGTTGTAATCTGGCTTTTTCCTTAAATGTCAGGCAGCCCCTGAAGAAACTTGCCTGCCTCTGACAAAGCTTCTAGATAGCCCTGGCCAGTGTGGCAGAGTTGCTTGGGCGTCATTCTACATAGCGAAAGGTTGCGGGTTCGATTCCCAGTCCGGGCACATGCCTGGTTTGCAGGTTCCCTACTCAGGGCACATACAAGAGGCAACCAGAACCCCCCCCCCCCAAAAAAAAAACCAACAACCCAGCTTCTAGATATTATGGACATAGGTTCTATAAATTATAAATTTCAAACCAAGGAAATATTTTAAAATTATTAAATGAAAAGAGCCCAGAGAGTTTTAGTTACTGTTCAGGGACCATTGAAAGAAGAATTGAACAATTTACCACTTGAGCCAGGTCACCTGGTCCTAGGTTCCAAATTACTTATTCCTTTATTAAGAAGAAACTTGAAAACCTAGGCGTGGGAAGAAACCCATACAAAATTACTGAAGGCTTTCTGATTTCCCTTTTTCATTTAGGCCACAAAATGGAATATCTTCAAACGAAAACTGAAACAAACTACCAACTTTGAAAATCCAGTCTATGCAGAGGTAAGTTGTAACACTTTGTCTTAGCACAGGCATTCCTTCTTAGCAGTAACTTGCTTGTCTCGCTTGGACATACAGTTGGAAAATTCTGAGCAAACTGGCGAAGACCCGTCTTCTTCACACAGACTGTCTGCAGCCATGTTGGGGGAGTGGATGGCTAACGCCTGTTCCTTGTGGTTTCAGATGGAGAACGAGCAGAAGGAGAGCGCTGCGGCGGCCTCACCCCCGTCACCTTCTCCCCCCGCTCAAGTTCATCCTAAAAGGAACCCCGCTCCAGCCTATACTGCCACGGAAGACACTTTTAAAGACACAGCAAACCTTGTTAAAGAGGACTCTGAGATGTAGCAGTGCTACAGCTACTTAGGGAATAATGAGAAACACACTTTTGCACAGATATTTTTTACAGATAAAAAAAGTTAACATTCAGTACTTTATTAAAAAGCTATATTTTTCTCTTTCACCTGTAGTTGGAAGTGCCTGTGGAAACTATGTCTTGTGTGTCTTTTTTTTTTTACTTAATGCTATCTCATATTTTTACAAATAATTATCACAATGTACTATATGTATATCTTTGTGCTGAAGCTATCTAAAGGTAATGGTACAAATACCTTGTACATTTGTAAATTTGGGAAAGATTATCACATCATTAAATTTGCTAATAAAACTGCCTGCTGAATTGCTTGGTGGTCATCACAGTGGATGACCCCATGAAGAAAGGAACGGACCGGGGCCTTGGCTGTGCCTTCAGGAAGAGGCCCCGCCTGTGTTCCCTGCAGAACTATCCAGGACAGGAATCTGGGCCCACCCGCTGTTGGTGCATTTTTACACATCAGCACTTCATTAATGTTCAATATCACAGGTAACCACACTAACAGGTGTATTGGCAGAGGGCACTGTGTATTGTATAGGCATCTGGGTTTGACTGTTGACACCTCAGATAATGCAGAAGTTAGAAAAAGCGATTGTTTCACCCTCCTGCATATTTGCATTGTCTAACCAGAACTCTGTTTCATGTGTATCTCACCAGTTGCCAAGGCAACATTTTTTTTCTAATATCTGTGAAAAAAAATCCCATGTCATTAAGTACAAGTTAGTTTGCAAAGTGTTTGTATCTAATCGAATGACCTGCTTCACTTGATGGGTCCCGGGGCGATTCCCGTCCTTGCCTGGCACCTCAGGCGGTCTCCCGCCCTAGAAACTGGAGCCCAGTAGCCGAATTATTAAAACCAAATCTGTGTCTTTGTAAAGTAGGATGTGAAAAAAATACTGGTTAAGCAAAGCCTCAGCTGGGTTTCTGTGTGTGACAATATCATTATAATGACTATTTATTTCCTAAGTCGAACATGAATAGAAAGGGAAACTGTTCTTATTGATTTTTATTTTTAGGTCTTTTGGCTGAATCATACATTTATATCAGAACGCACTGTAGAGCCCAGCTCTTCTCTTGAGTATGGGTAAAGTCTCTACATTCAGAACAATGGCAGGAATATTCAATTTTCATACTAAGTAGCATTCCTGGCTCTGTGTGCTAATATTGCACATTTTAAAACAATGAGTGAATGGGTGGATGAATGAATGAATGAAACATGTACTACTGATTATTTTATTCCTGAGTTCTCAAAATATTTGCTGCTCACATTTTGAGTGCTCATTGTAATTACTTTGAAATGTATTTTGATTAGAAAAGCAAATGGAAATGATGCTGCTGAAAAATTTCTAATAAATGTGTATTTTATCAGACTTCTTTTGTGTGCTTCTTAAGCCTGGGCGATGAATCTTATATTTTGCTGTGCAGGCAGCTTGAGGCTTTGAGTACTAGGGAAACGGGAAACCGGGGAGCCCAGGGTTCAGACAGAAACGGGAATTTCTAGAGCACTCAGCCCTAACAGGCCTGGCAGGGCCGTCTCACAAAGAAGAGTAACCCAATATAAAAGAGCCTTCCTTTAGTTTCCCACCTGAACTCTCTGTGTGGGCAGCCCCCTTAATTGCCTTTCAAAGCCAAGTTCGACTTCCACTTTTCCTTCCTTATGCTCTAGGCCCCAGCCAGTTTCCCCATTTTGGACCTAGTTGTGTCCCCGAGCTTAGCATTAGGCATCCGCTGCTGAGAGACCTGGAGATGGTCACAGCTGGGTGGCGCTTTGTTCAGAACTGGGGTTTAGCCTCAGTGGGTGTATTTTGATGTCTTAACTTTGGGATGTGAGGGCTGTATCAGCAACTGTGAATGCCAAGTGTGAAAGGGAGCCAAGAGAACCTGTGCTGGAAGATGCTTGCAATTCCCAGCTTTGATATTTGCCTGGGACTTTAAGCTCAGTAAGACGTTATTCTGGAGAGTTTCTTTTATGAGGGTGAGTTTCTTGCTTAAGTTCATGCCTGAGTCTTCCCCGGGAAGGAATCAGGAAGCCTGCTGCCGTGATCCCATCCTCTGGCACTTGAATATTGGAGAGTGAGACTCCCGGTCCCCCACCTGGGCGGCTGTCCCAGTGACGGCTGTGTCCCTGCTTCACTCTGTCTGGCCACAGCAGCTGTCCAGCTCTGCCAGGTGGAGGACAGGGGCCATTTAGGGGATTGAAGAGCCGATGTTGCTCGTCACTTCATCACATGAAGCAGGAGCACTTTTACCAGCAGACTGTATGGTGCAATACACAATCACAATATACAGCCACAGCGGGTATGACCACTGAAAGCTGTCAGGTCTCACCGGCCGCCTGCTTCCAGGGTTTCCTATGGATCTTTTTCCTACTCACTCACTCACTCACTCACTCACACACCCACTCTGCATGCTCCCAGCCCTTGGTTGCAGAGAAACAGAGGCCAACACCATGGGTTTAAGGAAAATATGTAAGAGGAGAACTTTCAGTTGAGAATTCCATCCATTAACTTGTTTTTTTTTCCTTCTTCTCTGAATTGGGGCAGGACCATGATTGTTTAATTTTGGAGACAGACTATCTCAGGCTGACTCGAAGATAATAAGAACTCGTTAGGCCTGGGGAGAGAGGGGAGAGGGTTCTCTGTAGAAGCCGGTTGGAGATGCACAAGCTTTCCGGGTTCCTGGAAAGACCTTGGACTCGAAGCCTACCAGTGACCCTACCTTACGTGAACGGCCACCAAACCTTGGCTCAGGAGTCAGCTCTGGTGTCTTGGAAAGTGACCCAGAGGTGGAGCTAAACTCTCCCTAAACAGCTGGGTGACCCAGCACAAGCTGCTGAGCTTCTCTAAACTTGTCCTTTTTCACACTAAAAAAACAAACAAACAAAAAACCTGGAGAGAAGAATCTCTATGGGCTCTCATGAGGGTAATACTTATTCATTCACTCAATAAATACTGAGTACTGAGTGAGTCTCTGCTAGATACCAGGGAACACTATTGAACAGTAACAGCTAACGTTTACTGAGCACTTTATATGAAGTGTCTCAATCCTGGAAGCCTCATACAAGAAGTACCATTTTTACTTTTTTATAGATCAGAAAGTGGAGATAACGAAAGGAAAGATTCTTTGTGAACCACCATGCACAATACAACATGCTTTATAGCCCAAGATTGTTACCTAGGAAAGGTTTCCCTTTATTTCTTCACTTTAATTCTCTGCATTCCTAGTGACCTAAACTGCCTAGCAACAGCAATAATGACGGCAGGTATTTATTGAATGTTTCATATGTGCCATGGCCTCTTCTAAGCACTTTCTAGGTATTAATGCATCAAATCCTCCCAACAACCCTGTGAAGTAGATTATCTTCATCATCATCACCCCCATTTACTGATGAGGCCGTTGAGGTAAGAGAGGATAAATCGCTTGCACAGGGGCTTGGATCAGGACCCGGCGTTCGTCACTCTGGTCCCAGGGGTCTGCGCTGCACCCTTCTGCCACTCTGAGCTCTGACACAGGCAGGCAAGGAAACACCCCGCCCTAACCCACACAGACCAGACTCCTGCTTCATCCCTGCCCGGTTCTGCTCTTTCTGCCCAACAGCTTCCTGAAACCATTCTTAATGCCTGTCAAAACTTCCTGTCCAAAGGAAGCCTTCAGCAACTTGGTATTCCACTGAGGGCAGAGAAAGCAATTCTGGCCCAAGTGCGTTAGTGTCTCGCCTTCAGTGAACACTAATGCAATTTAATGAAAGCCCTCGGAAGAGGGGTCTTCAGTCGCATGAGGGACCTCCTTGTTCTAAACTGGATTTGGGGTGCTCTTTCCCCAGCTGGGTGCTGGCTTCTATAGCTGAGAAGGGCCAAGCCAGCCCTGACTAGCCAACAACAGTAACTTGTTCTTTGCATTTAAACATATGACAAACCAATGCCTTGGTTTGTTCTGTGGAAAAATAAATCTGCCAGGGCAGGCTGAATATTAGTGGTGTGCCTCCTGCCGTGTCTGATCAGGCAGGATGCTCGTTCCAGGGAAACAAAAGAGGCAGAAAATGTGAAAGGGAGCCCCAGTGGTTATTTCTGAGCTCTACTTCAAAACAGGGGGCGGGGGCCAACAGCTCAGTTAGCTAACCTATTCTACTTGTTATTTGTAATTTCCTGGACAGGTCTCTCTCTTTAACCAAGTGGGTGCACCCCCTCTTTCACACGCTCGCAGGCCTTTTAAGCTCACCTCCATTCTGGTCTTGGCACACGTAGTAATCGTCCTTCTTCTTAGCTCTCTCTCCCACCCTGTGTGAGAATCCCTGGGGCAATGGCTGGCTTTCACCCTTAAACCCATAGCCCCTGACATTGCACCTGCCACTTAGTCGATGCTGAATACACATCAGCTAAGTAAATTAATATAGTCATGTAACAGTCAACGGAGGAGACGAGTTCTGAGAAACTCTCTGGGGGCCAAGTCTGTCGTTGGGGACACATCATCGAACAAACTCACACAAACCTAGAAGGTTCAGGCTGGTGCTCCGGGGCTGCAGGCCCGGGCAGCCTGTTACTGCGCACGCACAAGACGGAATCGAGCACAGGAGGAAGTGATGCAGTAAGGAGACACGGTGGAATGTTTGAGGGGGCTGCTGGAGTACCGTGGTATAAAGAGTGCACTCTAAAATAATGCTAAAAAGTATAGTACAGTGAACACATAAATCGGTAGCATAGTTTTTTATTATTATCACCAGCTATTATGCACTGTCTGCGGTCGTATATGCTACACTGCATAGACCGACAGCACAGTCGGCTCGTTCTCACCTGTGTCGCCACACACCTGAGTACTGCGTTGTGCCATGATTTTAGGATGGCTGTGATGTTAACAGGCAATAGGACTTTTTCAGCTTTATTATAATCTTATGGGACCACGTTATTAAGTGGTGCGTGACTGTAAAAAGTAGTTAAAGGCGAAGGCAAGAAGGAAATCCTCTCGATGGATCCGTCCTCTGGGAAAGACGCGTGACGTCACAGGCACGTATTTACCCCGCTTACCTCCCGGGGTGGCTCACCGGAGTTAAAGCACATGATGCCTTTCGGGTCACTAGAAGGTACCATTGAAGTTTATATCTTGACTTTTTTCTTCTAAGTTCCAGGACTTACAAAGGCTTTTAATTGAGTAGGATTGTCAAATGTTGTTTGAATGACATCGGAGGAGCTAACATCATGCCATCCCAGAAGGACTACTGACAGGAAAAGAGGCATTGCTGAAAGTTCACCTGGGTGCAGGTAGAGAAGCTCCACGCCTCCCGGGTCACTTAATCCCTAAGACTTACCTGCCATCACGTCCAGCGCAGGGCTGCTGAGCGCCACTCTACCGGGCAGCCAGCACGTGCTGTCTGCACCTCCTACAGGAAGTCCTCACCAAACGTCCTGGGGAGATCTTGGAGCAAAACAACTTACCATGAAACCAGTGGCACCACAGGCTAATTGATATGAAGAATAGTTAAGTTCCTATGGTATATTTTTGGTCACAAAAACATTGCCAGACTTCTTCTAAGTAAAGATACCATACGCCTCTAATATTAGACATTAACAAGTGATATATATATATGATATATATATATCATATATATATATATGAATGATTCATAAACACAAGTGAGATAATGACTTTCAACGCACTTATTCCAGTTCAGGGTCACAGGTGCCGGGAGCCTCTCCCACTGCTCAGAGTGCCAAGTGGGACCCTTTCCTTCACAGGTGTACTCACTCACACACACACACACACACACACACTCACTCAGATGGGATAATGTGGACATGCCAATTCCCCTCACGTGCACATCTTTGGGATGTGGGAGGGGACCGGAGTCCCCAGAGAAAACCCACGCAGACGCGAGAACATGCAAACTCCACACGGTCTGCACAGCCCCGGGAATTGATTTCTTTTTCTCGTCAACGTCATAATGGAAGGACACTATTCGAGGACCCACTGCACCGCATTCAGAGCGCACGCAACCTGAGGGAGGGGCTGCTATCGGCGTTCCCATGGGACGGAGGAGGGACGGAGGCACGGAGATAAAACGCCCGCCCAAGGCCACACGGCTGGTAAGTGGCAGAGCCAGCCTTCGAAGCCAGGCGGATTCCGTCCAGAGCCACGTGTCTAGCCCCAGCAGCACTGGGGTCACCTCTGTGGTTTGAGGCACGATGCAAGAGAATGAGCCTTATTCTGGGGAGAAGGACCCCCAAAGTCTCGTTCCTGGTTGGCCAAAAATGAGCGATATGATCTCAGCACGTTGCCTTATTTTTGCAATTCTTAAACGGGGCTTTAGAGAGCTGTGTTTTAAACTCTTTAATAAAGGAAGATCCCTTATTTATTAATTCCAAGGGGCCCATGCTTTGAAAAGTCTCATTTATCCAAAGAAATTGTATTTATTAACAATTACTTTGCTTGCCTTTTTTAATGAAGTCAAGTCAGAGTTAGTTTCGGCGAGGTCCTGCCTGTCCCTTTTACCTGGAGCTTCCACTCTCTGCTTTTCTGCATCACGCCACTAATTATTTTCCTCTCTTGGTTCCAGCTACCATCTTCTACACGGTCAGTCGGTTTACTGAGCTCTCTGCCGCCAGGTGTAAGCTTCTGCGGGGGTCGGCACACATCTGCTCTATTTCCCTCTGTATCTTCAGGGTCCAGTACTTAGTAGGCGCTTGATGAATTCGTTGAACTAACGAACTGGCTTACTGGACTTGAGAAGCCTGCTAGCTCATGCCATTCCAAGGAAAACACACCATTTTGATTTGTGTTTTTTAAACAGGACTTCGAAGATCCATGTTTTAAACTCTTTCATAAAGGAAGATGCCCTTGCATTAATTCCATGGGGCTCATGCTTTGAAAAGTATTATTTATCCAAAGAAATTGTATTTAAAGGTTACAATTTTTAAAAATCACGGAAATAACTCAAAGAGCTCCATTTCTGCCCTTTAAACATCTGTCGCCCTTCCCCTTCTCGCTCCTCCCTCCTCTCCCTGCGAACGACACAGGCGAGAGCTGTTCCACGTGGAGCAGGCGGCTAACAGTCTTCTGCGAATACAGAACTGGCAGCTGAGCTGGGGCCGCCCGAAGTTCTACTTTACAGAAGGAAGGCATTCTGATCCGCAGACGTGAAGGGGATTTCCCTGAGATGAAGCCTAAGTGGAGGAAGCACGTCTCAGATCGCTTCTCCTTGTCTCTGAAGAACAATGAGTCACCCTAAAGAGCTAAACAGGTGCTCAGTTCTAGCAAGGCCAAGGCTAGGTGAGCCTGTGCTGGCCTTGACTAGGCGCACCTGCTTTCCAACCTTGGTCCCTCTCTAAATGTCTCTGCTTGCTTCCTGAGCTCAGGGACTAGTGAGCGTGTATGTCTCACACTGGATTGCGAAAGGAGTTTATATTTTCTAATTGTTTTGTATAAAATAAACCAATTATTCAGATTTCAGGTAGTAGCTTTTGAATGAATGTATTAGTCTAAATATTTTATTTCAAGATGGAACTACCTACACAAGGACTCACCCTTCCAGCAACGACTGGTTCTTGTGGCTTCAGGGAGGCTTCGCAAAGCCTCTGATCAGACCCAGGGAGGCTGCAGTCACAGAGACAGTCCCCAGCTCACACAGGACCCAAGGCTCCCAGCTGTCCTGTCTCCTCTACTTCTTGTCAGTTTGGGGGAAAATTGGGGTCTCCTGAGAGTTGGGGGGGGTCCCAGACAGGAAAGAGAAGAGGCTGACAAAAGCAAGAACAGCCTGGGGCCGATAAACCAGGTTTTGGATCCCTCTGTAGTGGGGCCGGGCACTGGGGGCTCTGGCTCCCAGATGACCAGACCTGGTGGTGCCTGCGGGCTCAGGCGTCACGGACAGCCCGTCTGGGAATACAGGTTCACCACCTAACCAGCACATTCTTGGGCTGTGTTGTTTAGCCTCTAGGCACCGCAGGTTTTTCACTGAGTAAATGGGGACGTGGTAGTAGCCGGCTTCTAGGTGATTATGAAAGCGAAATGAGACAATGCGCAAGAATGTGGGCTCCGGTGAGGGCAGCGCCACGTTTCCATCTGTGCAGTGGTCCCAGGGCTCATTGCTGTCGCGCAAATACTGCGGAATAAACGACCTACGTGAACCACTCGGGCCAGGGCCTGGCACTTCGCCAGCGTTGCTTGCTTACCTGAGTGCGCGCTCGCACACCCCTGGGAGGACAGTCAGCCCGCTCACCTGGTCATGGTTTGCTTTTGCTGCCTTCTTTCTAGGACCCAGTCAGAGCGCAGATCTATGCAGAGGGTCTGCAGGATGTGGCGAAGTGTGGTCCTGGCACCAGGCCGGCTCGGGAGCAGGCCTGCCCGGGTGCGGTGACTGGCTGTGGGGTGGGAACAGCGGACGGCGGGAGTCCTGGCGTCCTTGAACGGGGCCACTAGGTCTCTGGGGGCCAGATGGCAGGACGCCAAAGACACAACGTGCTTGGCTTGTTCGAGGAACTTTCCCAGGACCAGCCTGTACCCATGAAAGGAGAAAGATGGCTTCTTTTCCTTTTTTTCTATATTCCCCTCCTTCTTGATTGTGTGACTTCTGCAGCCAAATCGCAGAACAGAGCCTACTATGTTCAGCTGTGCAGCGGAGCCATGTTTGGTCCAATGGGCTCTTGCTAGCTGGAGAGGGACCCCAGGGACCAGTGGACACATTGTTTCCTTGAGAAATTTATTCTCGATTCCAAACATATGATTAATGGGATAGGTCTCAGAATGAAACCCCTTCTGTGCCCTTTCCTGGATTTGTCTGGACAAATCGGGGCTTTTTTGTGTGTGGTGGGCATTGGGAGTTCTGTTTGCATAATTACGACCTGGCAGGTCCCCAGAGAGAGTTCAGGCAGACCTGACAGCCTGCCCAGGGGCAGGAATTGTTTCGTAAATTGGAGGGGTGCAAACTGGAGGCCAAAGACTCATCCGCTCCTTCACACTTGAGGACGTGCTCCAGCAGGAGGAGAGCTCGGCTTGAAGAGAGAGTGAGGATGCACCAGCTTGTCCGGAGGCCAGCTGAGTTTCAGCGGAACTGAGTTTCACCTTGAGAGTGGCCATCTAAAGGTCATGTTCTTCCCCAGCCAGGCCCCCCCGCGGGCCTCGGGCAGGTGCCTGGGGGAGACATCTAGAGAACAGGCAGGGAAGGCCTAGGAAAGATGTGCAGCTGTAGGGGTGTTAAAGAAACCCAGGGAAGGAAGTACGCTCCTAGGGATCCCAGCAGAGGTTACGGTGCTGGTGGGTGGGGTCCTTTCACCTGGGAGAGCAGATACTGGGGCCATGCCAGGGTTGGGAAGGGGGGATGGTGACCCGCTCACTTCTCAGCCGTGAAGCACTGATCTGGTCACCCGAAGGCACGGGGGCTGCTGGGAGGGGAGCCTGGGGCAATGAGCAGGACCATGGGTGCCTGCAGCCTCCTGGCCGCCGGAAGCACCCCAAGCCTCACCCCACCCCACTTGAATATAACCTTCTTGGCTCCTGTCAGAACTAGAGCTACTCTTATAGGTGACTTCTGGAATACACAACTTTTGAAAGGTGGGGATTTACCCATGGACTTCAGTGTGGGTCCTCCTCCTTCCTTCCCTCCCATGAGGAAGCAAAAGCAAGAATATGAAGAGCAAGTCAGACGGTGAAAACGTTAACGGAACCCAGTGGTTCCCTGCCTCCTCTTGTTAGCTACCACGAACTGACCTGACAGAGTTTCACCCCCTTCCCGCAGCCTCCTTCCCTCTCCCTGCCCTTAGGGAGAATGCTAGGAATTGTTGACAAAGGATTGGAAAAAAGAAATGGGACCTTGGGGGCTGGCTGAACACAGCAGAGCTCCCAGCGTGCTACGTGGACATTGTGTTTCCTTGGAACTGCAGTTGCTTTACCGATTACAAAATGTTGAATTATCTTTGAAAAGCATGCCAGCATATCCCAGTTAATCCCAACAACAAACACTGAAGGGAAAAATACACGGGAGAAGTTAAAAGATCGGTCCTAACGCTAAAATTAACAAGAGATTTCTACCCCATCCACGCTCGTGGCCCCACCCCATCCAGGGGAATGGCCAGGAAAAAGCCACATCTTGTGTCCACTGCCCAGTGGAGCTCTAAGGCCTGAGGTGACTCAATGGATCTTCAGGGAGAGACAAAAGGATGAAGCCAAGGGAATCTTCCCTCAATCCGGAGTTCACTGTGTCCTACCAGCTGGCAGAAGGAGACATTCATGCCCCAGTGTGGCTGTGACCCTGTGTCCCTGAGAAGTTCATTTGTGGTCCATGGGCTCACTTTTCCCATCTAAAAAATGTGACTGCTAATCCCAGACCTGATCTCAATCAGGAGATAAAATCCGAGAAACATTAAAAGGTGCTGAAGGCTCAGAGAAGGTTTTTGGGAAGGGTAGTGCGTAAGATGCAGCAGGAGTGTACTGTTCATGCCTTGTAACAAAGGCAAGGTCAGGTGTGAGATGCAGGAGCATTCAGGGCCAGGAGCTGGAGAGCGTTGCTGGAAGCGTGCGTGTGGGGTGGGGCACGGGGGTGATCTTCTCCCAGCCTGCAGAGGCGGGGCCTGGGAGGGCTTCTACTTTATCCGTGTTGGTGTGATAGTCTCCCTTCTCCCGACAGTGAGGCCACCTCCTCCCGGATCTGCTCTGGCGGATAACCTGCAGCCTTTGCCCCACCTCCCCCCCTACACCGCCCGACTCTTCTTTGTGGCAAAAGCTAGAAATCTTCTGCTCACTGATCTCAAGGCACAGAGATGTCCAAAATGATGCTTCCCTTCAAAGGGTGCCAGGAATTTTGAATATGGGTGTAATTCATCTTCTATACAAGATTCTTGTTTCTTCACCATTCAGCCGTTTGTGTTAGGTTTGGTTTGATGGTTGATCCTGGCTTTTTAAAAATTTGTCCCTTTCCCCACGGGCAGGGTGGGTCACTCAGTCAATGCCTGCTGGGTGTCTGCCCTGTCCTCAGAACGGCAGGGACAGGGGAAACTTACCACTCGTCCCTGCCTTGGAAAAGCAGTGAATAATGATGCAAAGTTCATTTTATAATTATGTTTAGCCAGCAAATCCCCCTAACTCCCTGCCACATCTTGTTATAGAGACGTGCCTGCCCCCGAGGTGCCTCCCTCCAAGGCCATCTCCAGGGAGCGGCCGACAAAGGACACAGCATGGAGGCCACAGTGATTATGGGGGCCAGAGTGACGGGATGGGGAGACTGTAAGGAAATGACACACACAAGCAGCGGCCTGGCAAGTTTACAGACATTACTCACTAAGCCTCCCCGTGATTTCCCTGAATACGTTGATGGGGGCTTTGTAGCAAACTTTTGCTTTTATGCGTCTTAGTAGCAATGAAAATAGAGCCTCGGAGGTTGATTGACAGAGCTGAGTAGTGCCCATTGATCCATTCTAAAGCTTTTGTGAGAGAGGGGAGGTGGAGGTGCCTTGAGTGCTCCGCGCCCCAGCTCCTCGTGGAGACCCCAGCCGTCTTTCTCTCTCTTCTGAAAAGGGCCTTGGCTGCAGCACAGGAAGGTCAGTGGGAGAAACTAAGTGAGGGTCAGACCACTTTTTCTTTCGTCTCTATTTTTTGTTAGTCATGGTTAGTGGCTGAATTTTTAAAAAGATCCAAAAGCACGAAGTGGGAGACTCGAGCATTCTCATTTGCATATTCATGTTGAACCTGTGTTGGCAGCACTCGGTTATTTCAAAGGGTGTTGCCAAGAGCCCCGCGTCGAAAGGCCCCAGCACGCAGGGGGCACCTGCGCCCTCTGTGGCGGCTGTGCGAGGTGAGAGCGCCCTGCCACTCCCCTCGTGGCGCGGCTGTCCGGGCTCCCCTGGGTGGAACGCACAACAGCTTCTCCAAGCGGCTGCCTTCACCCCTCCACGCTCCTTTCTCCATGAAGACTTGTAAGCACAGTGAGCTGTGGTGCAGGACTTGGGCAAGGCTTCGGAGATGGGGGTTATTTTCCTTTTATGCCTTGGAGAATCTTTGATTACCTTTTTTAAAAACTGCATTTATCGTTGGTTGCTTGTGCTCTGTGTTGTGCTGGGTTTTCCTAGGGACTAGCAGTAGTGGGGCTGGGAGACGATGGTTTTCATGAGAGACGGAGGGACCTACCTGTTCTTTCCCCGTGTTCTCACAGCACTAAGCTGGTGCTAACCTAAAAGGAAGAATTCCCCATTAGGAAAAGCTACTAAACAAAGAAATGAGTTCGTTGCAAAACACGGTTGCTTTTGATCCATTAGAAGTGATACTTCTTAGAGGTAGAGGGACAGATTGTGTTCCTCCCCCTATAAAATAAACCGCAACTGCCAGACCCTTCCTGGGAATCCAGGGATTCCGTGATCATCAGGCGCCCCCTTGTGTCCAAATGGCAGCATGGGGCTTGCATGCTTTAATTATGACCCAAACTGAGCAGGGGTGCAGGAATAAGGAGAGAGGGATCTCCCTTAATTTCATTTGTTCCTTGGAGCCAGGGATGTTGGGGGAGTAATAGAGGTAGGGAGGGGGCTGGTGTCAGGATGGGGCTTGCCCAGTCCCCTGGAAGCCGCAGTGGCCTGCCCCCAGACCACGAGGAGTGAAAGCCAGTAGTGCCCAGGGCTGCTTTGCTCACCTCGCATCACCGCAAGGAGGCCAGGCCCACACAGTGCAAAGAGGCTGGATTTGGCAATTAAAAATACTAGCACTGATAGACAGGGTGACCTTGCACTAAACAATCTTTTTGACAGCAGCTCCTTCACAACAGTGGTGAGAGTAAGTGTATTTCCAGGTTACCATGACAATGAGACACCACCGGAAGTGCCTCTCAGTAAATCTTAGCTTCCTGTGGCTCTTGTCTATCCCTCATCCCAAATTTGAAACAGCTTCCTTGATTCAGTTCACTTGACATGCAACTACATGGGCTGACTTCACAAATGTGCTGTTTCTGTCTATAAAATTACTAGAAAGGTTTGTGGATTTTTGTGGGATTTTTCTTTCGCTGGTTTAATTGATTTTAAAAAGCAAATCTCTCTCAAGCCTGACCTGAAAATAGCTCATGCAACCATTTCCAGCTGAGATGTGTCCATTTGCTCTTTGACAATGATGAGAAACTGCTGAGCTGTCAAACCTGCGCTGTCTGAGGTCAAATGAGGTGACCCCCTCAGTGCTGGGCTGCCCTGGAGCTGCCCGCACAGCCCCGCTCTCCCCTCCCCTCCAAGTGACAGCTCTCTTCTTGCTGGTATAGGGCTTCCGGCTTCACTGAACGTCACGAATGGATTTTTTCTAGTGACCCATGCCAATGTAATATCAACATGTTTTCCCAACAAATTTCAAATCTTTTCAGTTTCTATTTTTCTCCTATTTTTATTTGGGACAGTTTTCTATCATAGAAGAGTTCAGATTGATTAAAAAATACTCTTCTGCCTTCCATTTTTACTGTAGAGGGAGAAAAGTGGAATCAGTGGTAGCCTTGGTGGTAAAGTAAACGTGGAAATATTTTACTGACTTCTCTTTCCACAGCCTTAACTACTTAAAAAAGGGGGGACAAACTAGAGCACGTGTATAGATCACTTAGAAAACTTGCCTCGTGTGTAGGAGAAGGGGAGGCAGGGCACCCACTAGTGTCTGACGCACCAGGACTAAGCTCCAGATCAGTCGTGTGTGTGTGTGTGTGTGTGTGTGTGTGTGTGTTTCTTTGGGCATGACACTCAACCTCTCCCAAATCCCCAGTTTTCTCTTCTATAAAATGAGTCATCATGATAGCATCCACCATAAAGTTGTTGAGAAAATTGTATCTTATAATGCGTTATGGCACACATTCACATTAAAAGTGTTCAAGAAATGGTGTCTACCATTATTCATTCACGCTTTCTGTGTTAACTTATCTTGGGTTCATAGTGTACTTTTTGCAAGCTTCCTTGTACTTTACAGAAGTACAGGTGGTCTTACTTCACTTCCTGCCGAAATTGAAGAGCAGTTGCCACTTTAACCACCTAGGGATGAGATGCCGAGGGAGACCTTGTGCAGTCCTGCAACGGGGCACTCGGCCTGCCCTCTGCTTGGCTCTGAAAACAGAAGGTGCTGAGGAAATGCTTGTCACCTCACTTAAAGCCAAATACGATACTGTCAGGCCACATGCCAGTACTGCCACATGCAGGTGTCCTCCTGTGTCCTCTCCGGCCAGCACACTGCTTCTGGGAGCCGAGGGGTGTCCCGTGTGGGGCTCCCCTCATTTGCTCTTAGTGTGGGTTCAAATGGAGACATTTGTCACTAACAGCCATAAGTCAGGTCCCGCAAGTGATGCTTCTCTTGTCATCCCCGGGTGCTGCTTTGTCACCTAACAAAGAACCAGGACCTCTAACTATGTCACTCCTTTTATTTACTCCACAGTGTTCGAGTGCATGGGATGGCTCAAGGTCAACACCCAACCACAGTATTTCCTGTGGTTTCTACCACACTTCATTGCACCATACAAAAAAGTACAAGAGGAAATACTGCTATGTCATTATCTTGGTGAAAAAGTAAAGATTTCCGCAAGTTTA
>PVKM010021453.1:0-22565 GCA_004027735.1 Carollia perspicillata | reverse complement strand
CTTCGCTGCTCCCTGCAGCCGGAATTGGCGGTTGTGTCTTGCGAACTTGGGCAGCCGTTCGTTTCCATTTGTTCTACAGCACCGATCGCCGTGCATCGTAGCCGTTCCCTTGGCCTGTTACCTGTTTAAGCGCCCACCTGAACTGAGCACTCTTCCAGGGACAAAACCATGTCATACTCGTTTTCTTAATGTGAGGGTCCTATGTGCTTCCTGGCCCATGGTAGCTGCCAAATAAACTCTGCTTATGGGAGTGAATGGCCGAATGTCACCCCATGCCTTTTGCGTCTCCCCTTGCCTCTGTAAGAGGAGTTTCCTCCTTCAGAATGCTGTTACTTGTTGGCCTTGATAGTGAATGCTGGTGTGTGTTTTTCAAGACCCTGTGCTAGTATTTGTCAAGTCACAAAACCTCCTCTAACTCTCTCGAATAAGGCACTGCTTCCCCTAGGCACCCAGTGCTCCTAAGTTTTGTTTTTCCCCCGTCCATTTAATCGAGTGTTTTCAGAGCTGCAGTGTTTTGTAAGCTCAGTGCCCCCAGGACTGACTGAAGTGACTGGAACTTAGGGGGACTCATGGGAAAGGCGGGTGAAATGAGGGCATGCTGAGAGGGTGGGCTCCAGCCCAGGGCAGCCCCGTCTGGGCAGTTAGCTGAGCTCACCCTGGTGTCTGCAGCTCCCTGCTGCTTCCCAGGGATGTCTTCCGGAATCCCAATTTCCACCTTTCCTACTGGCCATACAGGAGACAGACAGCTCAGTGGGAAGACTGCCACCATCCCCCAAGCAAGAGAAGAGGAAGCCCTAAGCTAAGCAATGGTGTGAGAGGGAGGTGGAGAGGCCGGTGGGGAAAGACGTCATAGAGGAAGCCATCTCTACACTGACCGATCTCGAGTATTGAGCCTTAGGCTCTGGGGTGAAAGTGACCCGTGTTTGAATCCCAGCTTTTTTACGGGTCTTGTACTGCGGCCGCTAGCCCTCAGTTTCCTGGTCTGTAGAATGGGAATAAAACACTTGTTGTGGGTATTAAATGAGATGACACATGAAAAAATCCTTAGCATGGTGCTTGGCACGTAGAAAGTGTGCAGATACAGAGCTTCATTGGGGCAGTTGGGGTACGCTGTCGGCACTTAATGGGTGTAGGCTATGTCATGTCCACAAATGGTAAGTGATTTTGTTCTTTGTCCACAAAGAATTTACAGAGTAGCTAGGTAGGAAGAGCTGATCACACCCGAAGAAGACTTTGATTGTATTTAATTTGGTATTCACCACCAAGGAAGCAATCCGGTGCTGGGTTTAATGAGGTTGGGGTTCACTGCAGGCAGTGACCAGGGGTGGGGTGCCTGGGCACACTTACACTCCATAACCCTGTAGCAGGTCGGGAGCTGGAAGCAAAGAATTGGTTGCAGTGTGGGAAATAAAACAATAGTTCTGGGACCTTCGAGTTTTTTGGTGTGTAAGCTTCCATGTATATCACTGCGTACCACTGACAGCATGTACCTGTTAATAATATAACAGTACAAACTCAATTAGACGGCGTGGGCTCAACTAATAAATGAGTTCTTTGACCCAGCGTTCAGACAGTCACCCCATGTAAAGAACGACACAGAAATTTTAACGGCTTTAAACAGACACAGAAATACAGATCGGTGTAGTGTGCGTGGGTGCTTCCATAATGTTCAGATGGTGCTGCTAATGAAGAGATTTTCTAAGCAACTCAGTTTGGACGGGCAGGAATGATAGTAGCCGTCATGTAGGGACTGGCGATGCGTGAGGCCTCGAGATAGGTGCACGGACGTTCAGTAAGCCACGTGCTCCTCAGAAGAGCAGCATGGGGGAGGCGCTGCGATCATCCTTACGATAATTTATGGATGAGGTCACGAGGCACTGAAGGTCCTCCACCAGGTCCCACGTGAGTCCCGGACAGTACGGCTTCCGCCCCCACGCTTGCAAGCCGAGGGTCATTGGCGATTCCTGTTGAATGCCCTGTCTGAATAGCACTGCCCGCAGCCTGCTGGCCCAGCCAGGGTCAGCCACGTCCAGGTGGGAGGGACCTCAGCTGGGCTGCTTGCCAGGGGCGGCATCCTGGCGCCCCTCTACCTCTCCGAGTAGCGACAGTGATTCAGTGAATTTTCCCTGTGGTGCGTTTGTATTGCTACCCTCCTTGGGGGAACACGCAATCCAAAAGCCAGTGCCATCCACTTATTTGCTCAGACAAGTAGATTTGTCACTTGAAACGATCTTTTGATTGTTTCTTTTCCTCTGGCTTCTTTCCAGGGCTTTGTAGCAAATGTTAAATACTGTTTAAAAAATGTTTTTCTTCTTGTGAAATAGGTTAGCATGTGTGTTGGTTAACTGTTGCATTTTGAACTTCCCACTCGATAACTGACAGCCCGTAATTAAGCATAACTTGAACTCTGACCATGTCTCCATGTAGTTGTGTATCCTGTCACCAAATTTCTGTTGAACAGTTTGTGGAAATAGCACACAACAAAATGCTCTCTGGCTTAGCAATAGCTCATCGCTGTTAGGTTAATACATTCTGTAACGGGTTGGAAAGGTGGAAATTCTCTTGCCAGGTTATAAACATTTCTATTTCTTCTGGAAAACATAGTTTCTGTTTAATGCATCAATCACATCTTTTCCTTAGGGACCCAGAAGCTCAAATCAGGGAATGGAGGAGGACGGCCGTGGTGTGTATTGACACGCCTAATAGGTGCCATGCTGTGTCCTGTTCTCCTGACTGTAGCACAGGGTGACAGACCTCTCACCTGTCCACTGCTGACACTCCCGATGGAGGACCTGTGTCCCAACACCTTTGACAGAACGTATGGCTCAGACTCACGGGTTTGTCTCAGATGCCATTGGGGTCCTGGCTACAATTGCACTGGCCACATGCTGTCAGGAAGGGAGGCAGGCCAGCCGGCTGCCTCCTCGAGGGGCGCCATCCCAGTTACCCAGACATGCCAGAGTTCTGCATCAATAGACACAGAAAAAGAGGGTGAGGGACATGAGATCAACAATCATCCCACTGCTGAAAGTAACATCCCCCGAAACTGCTATCAGAACAACGAAACGGCAGGAGGGACTCTGCTTGGCACAGACAGGCTCTGGAGCCCCATAAGATCCCTTTGGAGGAACTGAAGTACCAAACCTCACTCTCTCTCTTTAAAAATTTTAGCTTAGTTTCTGCGCGTGGTTCATTGTTGCTTTTCTTGCTTTTTAAGAGGTGTATAACTTATAAAGAGGAAATTCAACAATCTTCTACAGCTTGACACAATTACCTCTGCATTACCTGTGCAACCGTTGCCTAGGTTTAGCACACCTGCAGGGTTCCAGAAGGCTCCGTCCGCAGGAAACACCCGCTCCGACCTCTGTGATGGTGCACAGGGTTTGAACAGGCCCTTTCGTACCTTAAGATCTTGAGGGATGGAGTAGCGTTTGTGCATCTTGCAAGAAGCTTGAGAGAGACAGAGGCAGAGACAGAGAGGGGAAGGGACCGGGCTATGGTTGAGCAATTTTTGCCTTTCAAATTTACCACGCTGATTGAGTCCCTGCAGGCTCCCCTGGGAAGAACAGGGAGGCCTCCAGGTTGGCCAGGGCATCATGCTAATCGATCACCCGTCCCAAGGGGGGAGGTGCCAGGAGTGGAGAAGTCCTCCCCCAACCTGAATTAGGTATGTGAATCCCTGCAGGGTACAGGATGGTATACCAATATGCACAAAATATCATAGGGTTAACATGACATATCTCTCGGGAGCATTAATTCTACTCAATAAATCGGGAAGAACTATTGTTTTATTAGTAACACAAACATGGAGATATTGATGGAGCAAAATATAAAATTCACATGAATTTTTAAAACAAAGCATAATACTTTAAAGCTCTTTCAAGGCTTGCTTTGGGCTGCTTTGGGCTAAGCCCCCAGATTCCCCCAGGGGTATATGTTCATTTCTCTCTGCCTAGAGTAACTTTAGTGGAAAAAGTCTGACAGCTCACCTAGGATACTGAGCATGTCACATAAAACCTCCATCAGGGCAAGAGAGTGATTCGGAATCGGAGAGAGAGAGCCAACAGAGGGGTCCGTGGCCAAAGAGGCAGACACACCACACAGCACCAGAGGGATGGTCGAACCACAGGGCAGGGAAGGGGGGAGCAGGCCGGGGAGAACAAGAGACACCACAGAGCCTAAAGGTGGAGAGTGGCTAGAATGAGAAGGGAGGGGGCAGGGGCTGAAGGTCAGTGCTGAGGCAGACACGTGCATCCTTGTGCATATCCTGCTTTGATGGTCTAGGGGGCCAGGCCTTGTGGCCCTGACTAGCTGTGTCGGGGATGCTCTCTGAGTGAGGTGTGTCTGCCAAGAGATGTTGTTCACGGAGAGGGAGTGCTATTCGAGGTCTCTGGCAGTTTATGTTCACTGTCCGACCATCTCTGATCACTCTGTCCACTGTAATGGAATGGAACAGAATAGAATGGAATAGAATAGGGTTGTGTGGTGTGGAATGGAATCAGGACCCTAGGAAGCAGACCTCGCTGCCAGAAATGTAAACTCACATACCTGTGGTCCCCAGGATAATAAGAAAAGATGCCTTCCCACCATGTATTAATTGTCGCAAATGTGGGGGACGGCAGAAACTAGAGGGTAGGTGCCTTGTGTAAAGGCGCTCAGACTGGAAAACAAATGACAAACAAACAAAAACGGGCTGGCTAGCCAGCCCAGCTTTCCTGCTGAACTCAGTTCACAGGACTTCCGTTTCCTATCCCTGCCACCCCTGAGAGACCCGTCTCCCTGTCATCTCAACATCTGTGTTCTCATTTCATTCCCACAATGTTTCCACAGAAGACATGGTGCTATTCACATTTTCCAAGAAGAGAAGTTAAGACTCAGAATTTACACAAATTTCCTAAGGCTGCAAGTAAAAATGAAGACCAAATTTGAACCAAAAGCCTTTCTTGTTATTTCAGAAGGTTTTGACTGTGGTGTCCTCTTCAGAGCTTCCAAAAACTCGAAAGGGTGTTCACTGCACACCACAGAGCTGCGAAAAGCCATGGTCCTACACAGAGATGTGGTTTGCCGACTGTTTAGCCACAGAATGATTATGAAACCTAACAGCGCTATTTAACAAAACACAGTGACAACTTTGCTACTTTAAATAATACTTCAAAATAAACAGTAACAGCAAAGCGAGGACTCTTGAAAGTCAAGGGAACAAATGGTTATTGATTTGGAAAAAAATAATTGCCCTAACAGCAGAAACATTTTAATGTGAAACTTACAAAGAAACTGTCATTGATGTGGTCAAAGACTCATTAATAGCAGACATTGGACAGCTTCTCCACCAACTATTATCTTGGTGGCATCACTTTATAGAGTGAATTTTTTTTTTGTCGTGTGTGTAAAATTCAATAAAATGTTGAAAGGAAAAAAGATAAAAATTAGTGGTGGTGAGTTCTGTAACCAGGCGATCATTCATAGCATTCATTATTAGCAGCTTTTTACAACATACACTTCTTACGTTCTTCTTTTATTTTTATGAGGACTTGGTCAGGAATGCTCATCTTATCCAGCAAGGGGGTTGTTTACAAACCATCTGGCAATGTGGAATTAGACTCCGAGCCTGGCCTGGCTGATTTTTGCATATCTCCTTGGTTTTGAAGTCAGAGACCTACGATTATTCGTCTTCCTCTGACCCACTTCCCCCGCTGGGTTATTATTGGACAAACACAGATTTCATTGGCCAGGACCATCAGCATCTTGGCTAAGGAAATCACTATCTTCTCTGTACATTGTCTCCCTCCTGACTCTAGGCTTGTGGTAGCTGGAATTAAAGCATAATGGTACCGCTCGAAAAGCCACAGAGGCCTCCATAATGACTTTCAAACACCCACACAAAAAAATCACCTCTCTCCTGGATGTGAGGTCACAGAGGAAACATTGTCGCACCCTCACGCTTGTGGGCAATTCTGTTGTTACCCGTGGTATATTAAGCCTGTAGACTTATTCATCAATATAAAATACAGCAGAATACATTTTCAAGTGTGTGCGGTGAATTGCATACACAGCGCGCATTATCGCCATCAGGGCTGTGCTGAGGGAATTTAGCTAAAACTGTTTAGAGGCACCCCGTAATAGTTGCCTGTAATTGTTTCAAAATTGGTTTTCTGGGGTTTCGAGCTCCGTTTTTATTATTGTTGTTATTTATTAATCTCGTTCTAGGACTGTCACAATTGATCCTGGCTTTTTGCTAACACTTCCTAAGCAGGAACACTTGACGATTTCATTTCATCACATGATTTCAGTACTGCGCTGCACCTTTAAGTGAACTGAACCCTTACACGTGTATAAGCTATGAGTGGAATTCCTTAAACTTGGCACAGAAAAACTACACGTCCACTGAGAGTGAGTGTGTGCCAATAAATAGAAAATTTTGTTCTATCTCATTTTTCAAAGTTCTCTCGTTCTTTCTCGCTCTCTTTTTAAAATAAATCTCCATGTCCTTGGTTCTTAAAAGATAAAGAAACAAATGGCATCTGTTTTGACAATTCTTGCCGAAGCCTATAATGAACTCGGTTATTTATCCTGATTTATTGGGAGCAATGTAAATAGCGAGGTGAGGAAGTGGGGTTTATTTCTAGTAGTACATTACTACATAAGAATTTTCCATTCTTAATGAGACGGGTAACAAAGTAGCTTCCAAGTCCAGATCCCGCCCCACTCATTAATATAGCATATGAGTGTGGCAACCCCTAAGCTCTCTATGTAAGGAGAGAGGGTGGTTAACCTTAACATGCATTTATTACTTCTATTTTACATTTAAAAAGCTTGCCATTGAATCAATATTTTCTAAATTCAGTCTTTTCTGCATCTCTAAAATATTTCTCACGTCTTCGTATCAGTCCCATGGGGCTGTTATTTTTTGGCTTCTGGTGCTGTCCCAGTCCTCCTCGTGGAGGTCTGGGCCTGACCAGCTGCATTAGTCAGCACGTTGCACGTTGCACGTTGCATGTTGCAGGTTGCAGCCGCTACGCTGGTCCCCAGGACAGCGCCAGTGCCGCCACTCCCCAGCCCGGAGTCGCCTCCCCACACTGTTACTAATACAATGGGTTAGATGTAATGGAAGGATTACCAGGTCGGCTTATTGGTACTGGGTGTGAATAAACCAGTGGAGAAAGTAACAAGGGGACACGATGTTCAGAAACTCTCAGGGCCATAGCCCAGTTACACGCTTTTCCTCATCCTTGTCTTGCTTATTCTTGTCCAAATTTCTCTCCAGGCCTGGCCTTGGAGTGGAGCTACTTGGAACATGTCATTCCACCACGGTTTCTTCTTCTTTTTTGTGCTGCTTCCCACCCCCTGCCCCCGTAGTAATAATGTTATAATGGGAAGAGGTCCTGCTACTGAGTTGGCTCAGGAAGGGTCCGTGTTCAGTGTGCTCTCAGCGAGTTCTTCTTCCATTGGGTCATATTCCAACTGAATTGTCAGCTCACCCTGACTCCACGGTGGACAGACGTGCTCTTCTTTGCACTGTGTCTTTCATCCCAGGGTGCTGGGTATTTCACGTTTCTCTAAATTCTCTGACTGTGTCAGTCTTCTCAGCCGCTATAACAAAATATCGGAAACTAAGCTAACAGACATTTATTCCTCACTGTTTTAGAGGCAGGGAAATCCAGGCAGTAGCTGATTGGGCTCTTTGGGGGGCGGGTGCTTTCCCCCTGGCTTGCAGAGGGCTGCCTTCTGTGTCCTCACCTGGCAGACAAAACGCAGCCTCTCCTCCTCTGATGAGGCCGCCCATCCCGTCACGAGGGCCCCATCCTCATGGTCTCCTGTAATCCTAGCTACCTCCCAACGGTTTGTCTTCCAATACCATCACACCAGGGGGCTAGGGCTTTCCCGCATCAATTTGGGGAGGGGGAGCACCATTTCGTCCCTAGCACTAACATTCTCTGTCTTTCTTCATGTGTGTTAACTAACCTTCACGTCTCCACCCCCACTTTTTCAAAGATTATTTAGTATTTTTGCAAAAACTGGAGGCACCTTCTTTTGTACTTAAAATACTTTTAAAAGGAAGTTTTATATCAGCCCCTGTAGGTAGGGGATGAATATCATTGGCCGTAAATAAAAGGTGAATTTACACATATGAAGACACTGGGGGGGGGAAGACGTGAGCTCTGTTATGGCTCTCAGATGCCGCACTTGGGGAACACTGGTGAGCAAATAAAACACCCGCCCCTTCTGAATTCAGGAATCTCCCCAGATTTCCCAGGTGTTCCGTCGCCGATAGAGGCGGAGAGTTGATTCAAACCAGGCGTTTTCTGTGTAACTATACTAATGACCTTAATCTGTTTCAGAACATATCTAGAGTAGGGGAAATGAGGAAAAAAATGTGGCTTATATTAATTCCATTACTTCTCCTTTCTGAGCCCGGATTTAGAATTGTGAATCATATATGGTTGTTTCTTGCTGTGAGCTGTACTGGCCACTGGCTTGTTAACTTTAATTGGTGGAACTGTGATCATTTAGGCTATTAACAGAAACTAGTCATGTGTTTTCAAAGAAACTGGTATAAATTAGAATCTTTCATTAAAGACCGATCAGCCATTTTCGCATTTCAAAATTTGATGTCGTTGCTTTCCTGATGGGGTAGCAAACTGACCAGAAAATTCATCTAATCCATTTTCTAAGGCTAAGAGTCAAGAAAATAAAAATCTATCTATATTAACAGCTTAAAGTATTTATTTGATCAATTCTGGCATAACTGCTTCCAGAGTCAGATTATAAAGTGATTTAGCCAGTGTTGCTGGAAAGTTCGGCGTAGAGAAGGAGCCACAGAGTCAGCCTCATCACTGGCTGTTTGGATCTCTAGGGTTTGCTTTCAGAGATTTAGAAAAGAATCGAAGACATGTGTATCTAAAAAGGAATCAAAAAGGCATCTAGCAGTAGGTAACATGGAATATCTCGCTTTTCTAAAAGCCAGGTATACCACTGAAATATAATGAACACAATTCACAAAGTTTTGGTTCGCATGCATGCCGGCACTCAATTCACTGAGCCACACCAGCCAGGGCTTCAGTTCACAAAGTTTAAAAAAAACTTCTCAGCCCTGGCTGGTGTAGCTCAGTGGACTGAGTGCGGGCCTGTGAACCAAACAACCGCGGTTTGATTCCCAGTCAGGGCACATGCCTGGGTTGCAGGCCAGTTCCTGGCAAGGGACGCACGAGAGGCAACCATACATTGATATTTCTCTCTCTCTCTCCTTCCCTTCCCCTCTAAAGATAAATAAATAAAATCTTTAAAAAAAACTTAAAATAAAAATAAAAATAAATAAGTCAATGTCTCTCAAAAAAAAATCTACTCAAAACAAGTTTCTCCAGGAAGCCCAGGAGTGGCCCAGGGTGGAGTTGATTGACAGGTAATTCAGTGACTTCCTGAAATGACTGGATGGGTAAGTGTGGAAAAGGCAACGTGGTCACTTGCCAGAACCTTGAAATAGGAGTAGACCAATGTCATAAATTGGTCTGTCACTCAGAAACTCTGATCTCGAGCAAGGCACTGGACCTTACTGAGCCTCAGTTTTTTTCATCTGTATAATGGGTACGACGGTAACACTTGTGTCACTGATCGTACATGAATACTAGGAAGGTCCAATGAGAACCTCTGCGTCATTGTGTTTTGAATACTGTAAACTATTCATTTACATACTAACGTAAAGCCTGGTAATTTCCACTCCTTTCTTGTTCTTGGGGAGATCTGAGTGGTGGCCTGGCAAGACAGCCCATAAAAACACCCAGGTACTGCTTTCTTGGCCCCTTTAGCCGAAGCAAAAACATATCAGGGAAGCAGGAGTCCATGAACAGTCCAAGAATTGTAAGTGTGTGTCCAAATTTCAGTGATACAGCAATGCATTCACATTTTTTTACCACTTCTGCTTTATGCAATCTGCCTTTAAGTGTCAGCATTTTCTCAACTAATGTACAGGGAAAGGCAATGAGAATGAAAATAGGTACTTTTTTCTTTTTTTAAAGATTTTATTTTATTTTTCTTCAGAGGGAAAGGGAAGGAGAAAGGGAGAGAAACATCAGTGTGTGGTTGCCTCTCATGTGTCCATTTCCGGGAACTGGCCTGCAACCCAGGCATGTGCCCTGACTGGGGATCGAACCGCGATCATTTTTGGTTCGCAGGCCCGCACTCAATCCACTGAGCTACACCAGCCAGGGCTGAAAATGGGTACTTTTTCTATATTATAGTTCTTTTGAAAGAAGGGTCTATGAAACAAGTTTTATGTATGTGAAAATCTGTTCTTTTATGATGTATATACTCCCAAACTGCATGATACATAGATTCACATGTTGAGCATACAACCAAATATCAAAAGAAATTTTGGCCATAAAACTGTGAACTTCAAACAAATTCATAAACTTCTGGACATGGACCTTCCTTGTTTATCCATAATGATCTTGATAAAATAAATTCTAGGTGGCTTTCACATGTACATGTTGTATATGAAAAACACTTTTTCCTGAGTAAAGTCAACCAGGAACTAATTGTTGTATATTATTTTGTTATACAGAAAATTTCATTGCTATGCTTCATGTAATTCATATATGTGTAATAGCATATGTACATCATAGAATTTTTCTATCTCGTACATATCCACAAAAGATTTAATGCAACTGACAAAATGCAAAACAGAAGATATAAATAGGAAAAGAAAAGTTTCAGGACAAGGGAAATGTAAATAAAACTGAAAAGTCAAAACCAGGGGTTGTAAAGACTTCAAATATGCCATTTCTTGCTTTTACAACAGGTGGTTCTATATTCTAATTATTGGTGGAGAAAGATGCTAGTCATTTTACCATATATTTGTACATTTTGTTCTAACACTAGCATTTTGAACAGGATTTCACTCTTTGCTGCGGGCGATGAGATTTGTTTTTACAGAGGTCGAGAGTCTTGTCTCAAGTTTCTCAGCTAAAAAAGTGGCAAAATTGTAAATACGATGCTAGTTTTGACGCTGTGTTGACATACACAATACTACACAATATCTGATTACTATTTCTGGAAAGAGAAAGCATATATTTTTGAAGACTTTATTTATTTTTAGAGAAAGGGGGTGGGAGAGAGAAGGAGTGGGAGAGAAACATTGATGTTCGAGAGGAACCTCAAGAGGATCAGTTGCTTCTCATATGCTCCCAACCAGGGACCTGGCCTGCAACCCAGGCATGTGCCCTAACTGGATACGGAGCTGGTGACCTTTCGGTTCACAGGACAAAGCCCAGCCCACTGAGCCACCAGTCAGGGCACACCTGATTACTATTCACTGATTCATCATTCACCTTCATGCCTCAGCTAACACCTGCCGCTTAAACATAGGTAACTTCAGGTTTTCAAAAGCCAGGACTAAATAGTTCATAGGAATAAATTCTTAGATTTTGCCTGAGACATATCATGCTGCATAGTATTATGAAGTTGGTCAAAAAGTCCGTTTGGTTTCTTCCATAAAACAAGAGACACCTTTTTCATTTTCACCAACGACTGTTGATGTGGATGTTTTGAGTGTGCCGGCTGTCTCCCACATGATAGAGCGTTTTCTGTTAGTGAATGTCTCCATTTGATCGCTATTGACTTCCACTGGTCTACCCGACCCTGGAGCATCCTCCAGCGAGAAATCTCCAGCAGGAAACTTCACACACCACTTTGAACATGTTTGATCAGTCACGGCATCTTCTCCATACACCACACAAATCTCTCTCTCTCTTTTTTTTTTTTTACATTTCAGTTATATTTTTTTACCTTTCTAGAAATAATAAAGCATCATACACCAAAAATGTTGTGTGGTTTCTTCCATCTTCAATATTAAAATGGCTACCCCCAAATTCACCAATTTTGATAAGTTTTATCTTAAATGCACACTGATATCACAGTTGTCACAATGCAATCTAACAAAAGTTGTTTGGAATGAAGTAAAAGACAATTAAGTGCGACCAGAGCATCTTAAAGAAAAAACCAAATGAACTTTCTGGCCAACCCAACAGTTGGGGAATATTTGTAATTCTTACAATTAAAAAAAGATAACTTTTTATAGACTCTGAGGTTGGGGGGGGGGTGCTACTTGCGTAGTGACAGAATGGTATTAGGCTACTGTAATTCCGAAGGCAGGCCCTGGGCACGGCTCGCTGATACTTCAGGGACCCAGTGACTGAAGGGCAGAGCGACGCTGGATGGAAAAAGGCCACAGGACCAGGACCGTGGAGGACATTGGGGCAGGCCTGGGATACCGAACTTGCCTGCAGTACCCTTTCGTACTCACATCGGGACATGCGTTCTGTCTGTTTTCTTCTTCCAGTTTCCATGCAGTGCCATTTGTACGTTTTTCCATTCGGTTGATTCATACCGCTTTCGGAATTTGTATCAACCAGATTTTGCCCATGTGGAAATGTGATCAGGAAGGAAGGGAGACCACACACTGAGATTCGCTTCATGCATATGCAGCTCCGTTTTTATTGTATATTAGTCAATGGAAATTAATTGCTAATTATCCAAACATTTCTATGATAATATTTCAAGCTCTCTTGTAGCAGATGTGGCCTCAACTATATTTGGAAGAGGGTAGATGGTATTATCTTTCTTGATGGGAGTGATTACGTAGGGCTTTACATTTTTTGTTCACTGTTTTTTATTTTAGAAAGAAAAATGGCTATCATTCGTTTGCAGCATCTGTTAAAGATCCATACTGACCGAAGTAATTATGCACTGACTGTATTATCAAACATATAGCTCTGTCAACTTTAAGAATTTGGGAAGTGAAATTAAACAGGTTGTGGATAATATATTTGGTTATACGGTCAGACAGACAAATAGATTGTTCGAATACCCACCACCACACTGCATTTGCAGTCATTGGCAATGACAGATTCCTCTTATTTTTAGAGACTCCCATGCTGAATTATTCTTTTTTATTGTGTTGGATGTCTGTCCTCCAGTGTCTGGACGCTGCTTTTTCATTTCCTCCTTATGAATGCTAATAACATCGGGCAGAGCACTGGCTATTTTTAGTAATTTAGCATTTCTTTATATTTATACTATGAGCAAACTTGAGAGACGGTAGCACCGATTAAAACAGATAATGTCCTCTTTTTAAAAAGAATAATGTGAGACTGATAACATTGCGAGGACAAAAGGAATTTGATGGGCACGGTGTCAAAGCTAATTGTGTCAATAATTATTTGTGTATCAGTGCCAAATTTTTCATGAGGAGCCGTCACGATCAATGACAAGCAGTGAAAATATCTTCATGCAGGGGCAAAATGAAGCAGTGTAACGTGGCCTCCGTGCTAGGGCGTCGGAGATCTGTGCACAGAGGCAGTGTTGAAACACCGAGAACAGTAGAAGGGTGTCTCTGTGTGTGTGTGTAGGGGGAACACATGTTTTTGTAAGATTTTTCCATGCCGTCTAAGCTCATTAGGACCGTTTTGGGGAGAGGACTCTTGTGCCTTGCTCACCGCGTCGTCACTCCTACTAGTCTGAGTCGGTCCTCGTTGCTGTGTGAAGAGAATGCCCCTCTTCCCTCTCCACGTTTGTGCTCTCCGCATCATTAAGACTTGTCGCCAGCCACCCCGAGGACTGTTGCTCCACTTTATTGAATGTCCTGCCACTTTCTAACTGGCTGGCTCTTAGCGTTGATCTGTATTTTTCAGCTGGTAAATCGGAGCGACCCACACTGCCTGCAGTCCTGTAGAGGAGGACTGAAGGAACTTTCAGGAGCCCTGAAGCATCCGCGGAAGAGCCGGGCCCCACAAGGGCTCGGATGCCGGCTTTAGGCGCTGCAGTGTGTGATGTCTAGGGTGAGCTTTAGCAGTCGATGTGGCAGAGGCCCAGAAACGAGTCCCCTTAAGTGCTGTCTGCACTGTTGGCTTGCTCGCTGTCATTGTAAACCGTGGTTATTTGCATCAACTACCCTCCGGTTGTGAACCAGGGCAATCCAGATGAGCCCTGTCCTCCAATCCTTACAGGCACGGGGACGTACCTTTATTTACCGATGAGCATGGCGAGGTTCCGTTAGAACCATGGATATGCGTAATTCAGACAAGGACTGTAAAATTGTTTGCTTGGCAACAATGTGCAGATAGAAACACAATTTACAGGTTCTCTTAGTTGTGTTTGCTTTACCTGGAATTCCAAGTGGGCAGGAGTGGGGCATCATGAATGGGTTTTCTGTGCTTGACTGCTCCGTGTTGAAATGCTTGGATTTTACCTCCTTTATTGTAATTTCATTCAGTCTGATTTTTTTCCCCCTTTGCGAGTGATGTTTTCTGGAACCAGCAATCAGCGTCTCCTATATTGTGGGGTATAAGGAAGAAAAAAGTTTTTTTCACTTCTTTTGCTGTCTTCACAGTGAAGCCCTTCCTGTATGAATATTCACTGGGTGGCTGCTAGCAGCAGATTTTGAGTAGGCCTTATCCACCGAGCTGAAGTCTGGACTTGCTGACATTTTGAAAATAGTTTTTAGAACCAAATGTCAGATGATGAGAGCTTTTACATCATGCAAGAGGAGCTCGTGCAGCTGATGCTAACGCAGCCCGTTCTCGCAGAGCCTGTGAGGATGGATGACCAATGCACTTTTCAACGAACTAAATATACCCACACGGATATTCAGCGCTTCCCGTTTCCCACATGCTTTGCTCTGCCCGGCTCACATACGCGCCCCCGTTGACCGATACCTTTGCGGAACAGAGCGTAGCTGGCACATCGGCGTTATTTTTGCCCAAGAGCCGTCGATGGTGGGACGTCATGACCGATTCCAGCTTTGGACCAATGGCACCGCCACCCTCCAGGGCTGGCTCATCAAGGCAGCTGGGCTGCATTCACATTGAAATGAAGGGATTTAAAAAACCCAAGCAGCTGCATGATTCATACTTAAAATAAAAGCTTAGTTTCCCCAAATGGGTGTGACATACACATCTCATTAAATATTTTTAATTTTGAAAAAAATAAATGAAATGGCAGGGAGTACAGTGGCGGTGGCAGCAGTTTGCACGTGGATGAGTGTGTGACAGCCTGCCTCTTTACGCCTTGGCTGCGTGAGAGAGCACACTTCCCAGCAGCGCACGTCGGAGGAGTAAAGCTTCACGTTATGGGTGGCAGGCGATTCGGGAGCATGGCGCGCCCGTTCCAGCTGTTTGACACCTTCTGCTTAGGTGAACGGTTGTTCCGGCCCCTCTTCATTTTATTGTGTTAACAATTTCCAATAAGCTAAGGATAGAAGCAATAAGAAAAGTTTCTTTTCTGTAAGATTTGTGCGTGTGTGGCTTTTCTCCTCGATTTACTGGGTAGTGCTATGTGCTGGCTGTGTTGTTTCACTACACAGTTAACTTTCCCAGGGTGGGTGACTCAAATTCCATGAACAAAGAGATGGATGGAGATCCATTAGGACCGTATCCCGTCCCCTTTGTCTTTGTGAAGAAAGTGCTTATTAGCCCCCAACGCCGCCAGCGCTCTGCTGTCAGTTAAAATGAACTAAAGATGGCAGAGATGACTTTTGCCTCAGCCATTAGTTAGGAGAGCACTCAGGGTGTGGAGTGGTTTCCTGGTGTTGCTGTAACAAATGACCCCAAGCCTGGTGGATTTCTGTGGATTTCAGCAACACGGGTTTATGCTCTTACAATTCCAAAGGTCAGAAGTCCAAACTGGAGTTCTCTGCAGCTAAAATCAAGCGTCAGCAGCGCCGTTTTCTTTGGGAGGCTCCTGGGGAGGATCCGTTCCTTGCTTCTTTGATTTCCAGGTGCCGTGCCTCTGGGCTACATCTCTCCCGTCTCTGTGTCTGCCACCTGAGCTTCATCTCTTCTCTGAAATCTCCTCCTGCCTTCCTCTTATAAGGACCTTGGTGATACTGAGCACGCCTCAGTCATCCATGATAATCTTCCCATGTCGAGATCCTTAATCACACCTGTGAAGTCCCTTTCTCCATGTAGAGCCCCTTTCCCCATGTACAGTAGCCTATACATAGTCCAGTTGGACATTCATGGAGACCACTGTGCAGCCCACCTCAGGGGAGGAGGGATTTAGGAGAGAACTGGATCTGGGTGTGAATTCTCACTTTGTCAATTGCTAGGCATAGAACTTTGAGGAAGTGATTAACTCTCTCAGTTAATAGGGATAATAACTTTCTCACCCATAAATAGGGATAACACTGCCAACTCCACAGATGATGTATGAAAACCAACAGGCATTACCTAGTAGGCGTTCCACAAACTCAGTCCTTACCCAAACTCTAAGAAGTACATGTAGAAGGAAAGGGACGTTTCAAAGATCTAATCCAGGCAAGTTATCGGTCAACAGAAATGGCTAGCCTTCAGTTTTTTTGTTGCAACATCAGAGTTCATAGTTACAGAAATATTAAGCATGCAATAGGACTAAGACATGTTCATTTTATTATTATTATTGTGAACCAGGGCATTTTCTTGCTGTAGCTCTCAACATTGGGTCGAGTACACTAGTGATTTTTGACAGATTCTTTCTGGCACCCAGCTGCCATGTGTCACAGGAAGCCAACGGGACCGAGAATCCTGACCGATGCTGCCCCCGTTGAGAACAATGGCCATTTGAATGTGATTTGCTCATCTTCTGGGAAGACGGTCAAAGTTCCCATTCAGTGCGGCCGAGCTGACAGTGGGCACCCCCTGTCCTCTTTACAGCTCGTTCCCCTATTATGAGGATGATGCTATTATTCACATTATTGCTCTCATTATCATTATTATTATTATTATCAGGTGACCTCTGTCCTGGGGCGGAACTCCCTGTGACAGATGGGAGCTTCATTTGTCAGGCTGTCTTATGTTGCACAGTCCCCCTGCCATTCTGAGTTTATATTGAGATGGTCGGTCTGCCTTTCGAACAGTGTCAGAGACGCTGACAATTGGCCAGTGTCTTGGTGGCCGTACGTCCTCAAAGCTCTCTGCCAGTCCTTCTTAGACCCAGTTATTGATGGGGCTGACAATTTGGGCTAACTTGTCTCGTGACGAATGACACTATTACAATAAAAGCATTGCTCCCTTGGTTGATAAGGCAACAGGAGTTCTGATTGGTCGGGAATTTCATTGCCTAAGTTCATTCACATTGCCCCAGGTGGTCTCTGGATACCCTAAGAAAGTTGATGAACTCTGCAGAGAACGTTCTATTTCAATATCACTTGTTGTCTTGACTTGGGAGAACCGTCGATGACTTTAGTTCTGTGGCTTCTGTGTATCACAGACTCAGTTTTTAACAGTTGGGGCACAGCCCTCATCCTGAGTCCACGTGGTCCCTGTTTACCAAGTACTATGGGGAGTAGAAAGGAAAGACTAGGGCTGTCTGTGTAAAGTGCTTCTAATTGGATGAAGGGAACAATCCAAGTAAAATCTAGATTTACCAACACAGATAACAGAGAAATAAATATCAGCCAAGCCCAACTTGACCGCCCTGAGCCTTCAAGTGAACTGGAATGCTATTTCCGTGAAGTGACTTCTTTATTCCCTGGTACCCTTCACTGACTCTTGAGTCACACAAGTTTTAAATCAAATCCCTCGTTATTGCATTTAAGATATCTCAGAAGAGCACTGGAAAGACAGGAAACATGAAATCTGAGAGAAATAAAACTTTTCTAAAAAAAAAAAAGACCAACACAAGGAACAGATGAACAGGGAAAAAAAAAAGAAGCAGTCATGATTTGATGTAAAATATAGGGTATTGTTTTTAGGACAGTCGATTATACATTTATGGCAGCCAGAGGACCAGAGGACCCGATCCATTGTCAGTCACCGATCATTTGAAATGGAATCTTTTGACTTAGTATTGGCTTGACAGGTTCGAAGTCTAACACCTGTGTTTCAAATGTAAAGGCATAATTCACAATGCAACTTTTCCTAAAACTGTGCTTACACACCGAAATCTTTTTGTCCCTTTCTCCTCCATTGAAATAGTCTTTGAACTAGGCATCGTGCACAAAAGATTAGATCTTACAGGGAAACATAACATATTGTATTTAAATATGGTAATCTCTTAGAGGAAATGAAGGATCCAAGCCTCCTCATTAAGAAATCAATTAATTCATCATCAATGCATTCATCATCAATCATCCTCTAGTAGTGTCCAGTTTTCAATTACGTTTTTCCAAACTGCTTTGTGTCTTTACCAAAAGAACTGATTATCTCTGATGATGATTTTTTGTGGATGTTCAGATGTTGATGGTGGTTGAATTGGCATAAACATGCTGAGTGTCTTTTATTCGAGTAGTTAAGCTGTAGCTGTTCGCTGCATACAAATACGTTATGATGACAAGTGAAAATCCGTATTTGTTTCAGATGCAGTGTTTGAGTGGCCAGATATCCAGATCACCAGGAAATATTTTAGATGAGCAAAGCTAACGCTAAGGCACATATCGATTGTTCACAATGTATGTGCCTTGTTCATTCATTCGCTGATGCCTCCTCGTTCACTGAAACAGTATTTATTAATCACTGTAAATTTCTAGTACTATGCCAGGCACTGTATACATAGATCAGTAAATACAGACTGACATTATTCCTGCCCTAGTGGTGCTTCCAGTCCATTTGGTTGAAGCTTCCCCATTCTGCCGTGTCTTTCTGTGACATAACACACTATCAATTACAGTGACTATGCACTGTCTCCCTTTCGTTGTTCTGTGAAGTGAACACCAAAAGCCATGATTACTTCACTGATGACCCTCCAGGCACACACCAGCCTCCTTACTCTTGGAGTTAATGAGCATTCCATGCCAGAGGAGAACAATTTCTGACTATCTCTTTAAGGCTTCGATGCCGAATGCGGATGTATGAAAATGACTCACCAGGCTTGCCACTTATCTCTAGATTCCTATAACATGAAGATGATCGCAATCTGCCATCATGCTGTTAAAATGATGCATATTCCTACCAGTCCTCCGAAATGATCGAGTATTATTGCAGCCTCTTACAAGTTGGGCACTGAGATAATTTGGCTAGTGTTGGAGAAAGAATGTTCCACAACCCCTGTGGCTCACCCTTCATTGAATAAATATGGCATGCTGCTGCCTTTGTTCTCCTTGTGTATGGAAGAGCAATTAAATGTGTCAAAAAAGAAAACTCACGAAAACGTGCAGACTTTTCTTTTGCTTATGAAAATTGCAAGACTCCTTTCAATCTGCCTGCAAATTATTGTTTAACGTTACCGGATGTTGTTATCTTTGAAATATTAGATAACTCGTGGTTGGCATTGTAGTCCTTACTGTGGCTTCCCGCGTCTATGGAGGATCCCACCGTGGGTTTGTGTGTTTCTTTAAAGATGCCATCGGGCTACCAAGATTTGCATAGACACCTTGATGTATTTTCCTATTATGATTTAGGGAGTTTTTAAAAGGCAAACACCTGTAGATTTCAGTGAAGAGGCAGAATTGTGAATGTGGCCAGACGGCTGCGGTTTTTGCTTTGCAGTCAGTTATCGTCCTGATATTCAAGTACATTCTTGGAGAGATTCATACCAATCTTTGTAATCAGAAAGGAATCAAAGATTTTTTCTTCTATTGTGAGTAATCAGAAGAATGAAAGGGGAACAAAGGAAATCAAAGGTTTTCTCCGTCCATTGTGTTGCTGGTTGTGTTCTAAGCAACTCTGTTAATTCGATATTTTATACCATAGTAAGTACTCAATAAATGTGTGGATTGAATGAATAAATGAACTAAATCTCTTAACAATAAAACTTATTACTAAGCTTAGGAAGAAACTTAGTCCCTGATAAATATTAAGTTAGTTCATTAATTTTTCTATGTAATTTAAATTAGAACTAGCTTATCATTTTAATACAAAAATGAATGCTTTTATTTTAGGCAGTTGAATTGTATCTATTTATTTTCCCTGTCCACTAGTAGACTGTAAGCATTATGAAGCTTGCCTTCTTATTCCTGTATCTAATGTCCAGAAGAGTCTGGCACAAATAAATGCTCAATTATTATTTATTCAGTGAATTTCCCAGCCAGAAAAATGACCTTGCTCATCTGAAAAATGTACACATTCAAAAACATGATAATGATTCTGCTTTTACACTGTATTCTGTGGAATGTCTCAAAGTGCCGTGAATGTTGCCTGAAATCGCAAACACGTACACAGAGTGTAGACAGTGCTGTTGAACAATAAACTGCACAGCTGAGAGCTTTTCTGAAAGACAGGGTTCACTGAGCCACGTGCTAGCCCGGGGAAGGACCAGGTCCTGGGAAGGACCAGGTCCTGGGACACGCCGTCTCAACCACAAGCACAAGCTTCGGGAAGGCAAACGTGTGCTCCACTCTGGAGCTGCTGGGGCTCGTTCACCAAGGAAGTGTAAGGAAGGAAGGAAGAAGTTGTTTTAAAAGAATTTCCACTAGCTGTAGATAAGGAGGGAGGGAGAAGGCAAAGAGGGCTGGTTCTGAGATCGTTGTGTTATCAGTTTGGAAGAAGTGCTCATCCCTTTGGAGCATAAGATTTTGAGCAACAGTCCAGAAAGATCGTGCATAAGCAAGAGGCAATGGAACCTGATGGTTAGTTCTCTAGAAAATCCCTAAAAAATAGTCACCTGGAAGTGAATTCAAAGTGTCAACATGCCTTCAGGAATGTTGTCCATCTTTGGTTGGTTTAGGCCTGCAACTGTTAACTAATTAACCTCTCTCGTCTCTCCCTTCCACTCTCCAGCTTGCTGCAATTTCATTTAAGACATCTCAGAATTTTCTCTTGGTCAGTCTACCGACAAAGACCCGATTCTCAGCCTCCAACACAGACCACAGGGCTTCTCCACGCCCTGCCTTTGCCAGGCTTCCCCTCCGTGCGGTTAGCCCACCCTGCTTACCCAATTCCTTTGCTCCTGTTCCCACAAGCTCATTTCCAACAATTCTCGAAGACTCAACTCAGTCAAGTCCTGTTTCAGAAACCTTCCTTACCTCTTCTCCCAACACTCCTCAGGCCGACCTCCCACGCTTTCATTTCCAGCTGTGACCATCTTCCTCACCACGTGGACTTGTGGACTCGGATGATCTGCTTGCAGGTCCCTTCCCCCACACTTGGGAGGCTGGAAGGCAAGGGTTGTGTCTCATTCACTGCCATTGCTCTGGAGCCTAGTGGAGTGCCTGGCATAAGAGCTATTGGGGAGGGAGGAAAAAAGGATGAAAGGGAAAAGGAAAACCCTCAAAGAAAACTCTTTAGTGACTTTTAAAAAGAAGTCACCTTTAAGGCAGAACCACCATAAGATAGAAAGGGAGGGGAAAAATAAAGGATTTAAAAGCATTACTATAGGTATTATGAGTGTTGATCTCACTATCCACGTCCTCGTATCCTCCCGTGGGCAGCCATCACCCTCACATCACAATGCATTTTAATGGGCACCTGTGTCGATGGACCAGTGGTGAAATATTAGTTTCTGCTTGCTATTGAGATTGGTATAATCTTGCTTCTGAGAGTTGCAGAAAATATCATCATGATAGGAAAAAAAGAAGGATTCTTGCTGTGTAGCAAGCTTCAGTGCTGTAGCTCGGGGTCAGTGACAAGGAATGAGCTCCTCGTCTTGTTTTCACCGCACTTCCGGAGGACCAGAACTGTGCGCTGGTACTAGAACCGGAAGTCTCTATGAACCGCCTTCTTCAAGCTCTCATAATAATAGCTCCCACTGCCACAACCACTCTCCGTGCTATACACGATCAACTCACTCGGTTCTCACAGCACCCCAATTATATATAGTGTCTGTCTTTTGTAGATGAGGCAACTGAGACGTGGAAAAGTTCAGTAAGTTACCTAGGGTCCGAGATCTGATCGGATGTTTAGTTGAGGCTCTGAGGCAGGTAGTTTGGATTCCAGGCTAATCCTTTCAAACCCCAGAGGACCGTGTCCTGGAGCCTGGATAATGCAGAAAGCAGATCTTCCATGGCAATGCCTCCAAGCCCAGTTACATGTCACACAATAAGCCGGTATCCTATAACTAAAAGGTCATTTTTAAGAAAGCGATGGGGTGAGCCTGGCTATTATTTAATGTAATCATCACAATGGTCTTAGAAGAATGGTGATAATCTCCCCACAAACTCACTCCAGAGTAACTCAGGGGACACCAAGGCGTCGGAGCCAGGCCAGCAACACAGATACCCTGGGAGTTCCGCACCACTTATTTTACTGAGTCTGTGGATTTCAAGTTGATTTCAGTAAACCCGTCCTCTAGTGGGGATTATTCAATATTGGTAAACGTTTATTCCTGGAAATCAGATTGGGAAGACGGAAAACAATAAAACAGATCTCTGCCATCTGGAGAACAATTGAAAAGGAAAAAAGGAAGGGAATTTCTGAAACATTCTGTTTTTTGTTTCAGAATGTTTTACGAGCATGCCCATTTTCAACCAGGTGCCCATTGAGTAAAGTGAAGGGTACTGATAAAGAATTAGTTGACTCTGTAATACTCTTCCGCTCTTAATATCTGTTCATTTCCTATGCGACGCTTCTGACACTGGATGTGTGGGTTTTACATGTGAATCTGTTGTTGTATTCTCTGTGGACACTGACTGGGCATCTCACAATTTATAACTCAATCCAGAC
>PVKM010021452.1:0-22570 GCA_004027735.1 Carollia perspicillata | reverse complement strand
GGGACAATACCTTCACTACATATGTCACAGGATTATTGTGAGGTGCCGAATCCAAGAAGTTGACCAGACTTACATTCACGTAGTCACCTGCCATCGGACACCAGGGCCATAAAGTCACCCCTTAGTCCAGTTAGGAAGTTTGACTTCACTGAAGGTTTAGAAATTCCTTTCTTATCAGCTTATCTTTGCAACTTAATCCTTTGCTTACCTTGAAAAATGCTCTCTAGCATCCATTTGATCTGATATATCCCTTAACACATAGTATAATGTAAATTAGTTATTATTATTACAGTGATCATTTTTAGAAGGTTTAATACATTTGTTTATGCTGTTCACGCCTACATCAAGACTTTTTTCTTCAATACATAATTACCCAGCAAAATTCTAACATTTTTGTGGAAAAAAAGAGGATGTTTTGAGCCGGCATGACTCAGTTAGTGGTTTTCACACCTACATTTATTGAGGTTATTTTTGTATGCGATATTTTTCTATTACATACATGTTCCCAGAGGTCACCAGTCCGTGTCGTTTACATTTTTGTGCAGTCCCAAAGCAGCTAGCTCACACACTTCATGTATAGAACTCAAAATACTCAGTGCATAATTGATAAAGAGTTCATGAAAACAGACCCAAGAGCCCAGAAATCATTGCTTGGCTGTATAACCTGCTGGATGTTGGCATGGTTTTGGGTTCAGGCAGGACGGAGGGCATTTTCAGGTTTGCCTGCAGTGGGACTTTTGTACCTGGTGTCAGTAGACTGATAGCCCCATTGCCCCAGAGTCCGCTCCATCCCTCAGCCTGGCTGTTGGGCTGAAAGCAAAAGTCTTTATAATAGGACTAGACATTTTAATAGCCCCCGGGAAATAAAAGCACTTCTTGAAGGTTATGTTTTCCTGAGTAAAAAGCAGTCTATCCATAGAAGAGCTAGAAAATGTGTAGTCATTAGAAAAATATTATTCTGTGCCCTGAAATCATAATACTGACAAGACACATGTATTGAATTTTTGTCATACGCCACTTCATCAGACGCATCATCTTGTCTAAGCTTTGCCACAGCTGTGCTGTGGGCATCGTCACTGTCCTGATCACACAGATGAGGGGACTGTGAGTTGCTCCAGGCAATACAACTAACAGTGGCGGAACGGAGAACTTCTCTGTCTGGACATAAACATTTGAGGAATTTCAAAGAATAAAAGGTGGTTTCCCTGTTCTGGGACTCTGGCCTCCAAGGTATCTGAACATGAACATGGATAGGAATTTTCATGGTCACCGTGCACCCTCCGTTGAATTAACCTGGAGAAGCTAATTTTTCACGTTCTCTCTCTCTTCCTCCCCCCTTCCCTCCCCTTTCTCCCCCTTCCTCCCACTCCCCTTCCTACTTCCTCCCTCTCTCTCTCTTCCTGTCTGGTTTTCTTTAGGAAAAAAAAAAAAGAAAACAAACTTGGTTTCCCAAAGTTGTCATCAGCTATCACTGGAAGAGCGTTCCCCAATACTCAAAACACAGGTCCCTATGATGTTTTGCAGGGAATTTCTGCACATGTCAGGTGTCAGTGGCAGTCAAAGCCCGCAGCAGCAAGGGTGCCAGTTGTCAGGCTGCCTGCCCACCAGCGAGCAGGAGCAGGGCCTCCTGGCTTTCCTGTCTGGTTCTGCCAAATGCTTGAGGTTCAGGCCCTTCATACCCTTTTATCCTCTGGGCTACATACCGGATGGCCCATTGGTGAGGCTTCCCACCCAACAGGGGAAGCTCAGAGGCCGTGCTAGCCCAGCTAGGCTGCAGTGAGCAGCGAGGAGGAGAGGGCTGCCTGGAGGAGGGTGCACGTGGGGGCCCACTAGACAGGAAGTGAATAAAGCCCTTCTTCCCACTCGTGGCGCGCTTTCTATTAAAAGAAACTGCAGACTGTGAATTCCTACCGATGGAAATGTCGTACACATGGCACAGAAAACATCAGGCAGCTACTGAATCTTCCACAAAAGGACCCCGTTGTGACTGAGTGACCTTTAAGCCATCACACCGTGAAAAACTGCTCGTCTCTTGTTTGTTCACCTAACCCGTCCCCGCCGAGCTGAAAGTTGAACGCTCTGGAGAATCACGTAAATTACAATTGATTTTTCTTTTTACCATTACTTGACAGCTCCATCTGTTACTTATCCATAGAAGATACAGATTTTTGTGCGTTTTGTCCATTTTATAGACATGGGCAGCGTCTGGCATTTTCCTGTCCATGCCCCTGTCAGGGACTTTTGTTCCCACTCCAGGTCCCAGGCAGATTTCTCTCTCTCCTAGTATCACAAGCGAGGCCCACAGTATCGACCTGGCTGCGGCATGGAGCCCTCCTGAAATGCTGAAAGCCAGTGACCTCGTCCGGCACTGTGCAGTAAAATTTAGGGGAGCCTTAGCAAAAAGAGTGAGTCAAGTGTTTTATAAGAGAAGAAACTGTAAAGCAAGTGTTCTTCAGATTTTTCGCTTGCTGTTTCCCAGCCAGGTCATATTTTATTGGTGCTCTTTACCAAGGTAGAGAGTGATAAGTGTGGAAACCATGGAGACACATTATGGTCAAATCAATGTTGCTTCGAAACGCATGCTGGGGAACACTCCACATTATCCATTAAGGTGCCTCCTGGACTTTCATCAGGAGGGCCTTTTACATGCTCATTCTAAGTTCAAGTTTGGTGACCAACTCACTGGGAGAGTGTGCGCCCTCTGAAGTAAAAGGTAGGGCAAGTCACCAGGCTTTTTTTTTCAGAACTTAGGAAACGATCCACATAAATAAAATATCACTCCACTTTTATTCAATGTAATGCCTTGAGTCACAAGAAATATTTAAATGTTCCTAGATGTTCAAGACATTTGCAGCATGCTCATGCTCTCTGTCTCTCTCCCAAACCCGATTGTTTGACTTTACGCTTTAAACCTTCAAATAAGAATTAGCATTACCAGTGTCACTATATGCATGGAAATGTTGGATTTTGATATTTTACAATACAATCTAAAATGAAATAAATAAATCTCAGGAGGTCATGAAATCGTCTAAGTTCCCCAAACCTATGAGCACACAAAACCACACCCCACTTCAAAGCCTGCCGCCCAAACAGGTTAGATCAACTATTTCCCCTCTTACGCATAGTCCTGAATGTTAAATTTATTTCTTAACTTAATCTATAAAATTAAAAGAGAACACTGCGTAAACACAAACTTTCAGGTAGTTTACAGATAAGTGATGGTTTTGAAATGTTTTGATTGCCATTTTTGTCAGGATAAAGGATGCGAGAGTTCTGCCATGTAAGCAACAGTAGGAGTTTTCAAAGCCACCATCAAATATGTATCGGCTGGGCACAAAGTCCTTTTATTTAGGGCACGCCGTTTCAGTAGGATGCCCAGCAAAGCCAGAGTTGAAGAGTTGGCTGGGGCACAGTCCCACTGAACATTTCCACTCCCACCTCATCGTCCCATCCTGTAAGATGTGCCAATCTTCTGTGACTATAGAAAATCAATAATCAGAAGATTATTCTTCCCGGGGATGGGAACCCTGCTATGTGACCGAAGTTTGAATTACTCATTTACATCACGCTCGTATAAGCGCAAAAGAAGTGCAACACCCTTTTTCACTTTTCGTATTTCAATGCCATGCTTCTTTTTAAAATAGTTACAGAAGGGATACATGTTCAATGCAGATAACTTAAAATACAGAAAAATCACAGAGAAGAGACAGTAGTTATCCATAATCCAGCACTGAAAAAAAAATCAGTTACATTTTGTTGTGTACTCTTTGTTCATTTGTTTATATGTTGTTTTTCAAAAATATCATACACCATACACCATGCATTTAATTACTCAGACCTATTCTGTGAATATTTTATCTGTAAGTATTTTCAGTGACACTTTCAATGACTAAATAGAACTCCATAGAAAATATGTAACAGAAATGATATAATTCCCTACTTAAACAACTTTCAGATTTTTAAAAGTTGTCCATTTTATAAATTTTGCTGATTGCATGTGTTTTTAATTTTGACTCCATATTTAATTATTTACTTAGAATAGATCTCCAAAACTACTAGGTCAAATTGTGTGAACATTTAAAAAACTTAGGAAATCTCTTTTTAAGTGACCTTTAAATGTTTCTCATCTCCGTTACTCTTCAGCATTGAAAGTGCTTCAGCACCAAACCACTTAGCCAGCCTTGGGCTTTGTGAGTCTTTTTGTTTCTGTGAACCTCACTATTTTTTTTTTCTTTTACCATTTGCATCTCTTTATTGTTAATGATCTTTAACATGTTTTTGTAAGCTTGATGTTTTTTAGAAGTCACCTCTGCGAATGCCTGTTCATGCCTTTTGTTTTTTAAAGTATGTAGAATATTTATCTTTTCCTTACAGATTTGTAGGAGGCTTCCATTTGTTCAGCCCTGTCTGATATGCATGCCCCAGTTGCTCACTTGCCCTTTAATTCTGTTAACAGTGTGCTGTCGGGGTGTGGAACCCTTCATTTTAGCTCATCGAATCTCATTTGTTTTCCTCTGCAATTTCTGTCTTCTGTCCTCTTCTGCCAAAGGTGTTCCTGAACTTCAGATATTTCTTCATATTTTCTGGCAGTTCTTTTACAGTCTTGTTTGCACTTAGTTCTAAACTCATTTTAAAAGTATTTGGGTATATAATGAAAGACAGCACTTTCTATCATATTTTGCATCATAATGCACTTGGGAAATGGTTATTTTCGTGGCACCCTGGGGTAAATACTAGGCTGCTCTCACCAAGTTTATCAGCCATCCCAGGCACTGAAGGGGTCGCATTCCCGCTCATCCGTAACCCACTCCCGACATACTGCTGGCACTTCAGTTCTGGTGTAAGAAATGGGAGCACATACTTTTCAAAAAATAATGAATAAATCATCCAAGTAAATGAATAATTCATCATTTTCCCATTCAGTTGAAGTGTCGTCTTCATTATACACTAAAAAATTCTGTGCCTGGGCCTTCCTCTAGTGTTCGTACTATCTCATTGATCTGAGTGTCTGGTATAACACTGATACCAGCCTGTTTCACATTTTGAAGTTTTGTCATATGTTCAAATCTTTGGCGAAGCAAATCACAGAGATCCCTTGGTCAAAATCTTTTTTACCCTATGCACACAGGCTTTTCCCACTTCTGTGTGTGTAAACAGTATAAATAAATCATGGTCAATGCTGAATTTTAAATTTCGATCACCTAAATATTGACAGAAAGATTCTTCCTGGTGAGTGCAGATCTCCTGAGCAATCATTAATTTACTTCATTCCCAGGCTTACCTTTAAAAGGCAAAAAATGAGAAAGGAATGACCATTTTGCATGTAAATCTGGGAAACTGGGAAGAAATGCAAGGTGAAGTGAAACAGTAAAGAACATTGAGAGAAAGTAACCATGTCATCTTTGTGTTTATAATAAACTAGGAGGGAAACTCAGTGAATAAACAATGCAATTTGCAGATTGACTGGAGTTTTTAAAAAGTGAAGAGGGCCTAAAAGGAACATTCTAGTAATAGAATCTAGAAAGATGCTGATAATAAGACAGTTCAAGAAACTCGTGCAGCAGAAGAGTGCTGGGCATCTACTTTCGGGTGGATTTTGATCTGAAAAGGGAAGAAGCAGAGCATAAGGAAGAACCCATGTTACAGACCCGTAAGGGGCAGTGTTCCTAAAAAAACAGCAGCATGGCCCTATTTTATTAATCTTCACACACCCAGCACCTACTATGATTCCACAGCCACTGTGTTTCTTTCATTGATTCTACGGTTTGGAGAAATTTTATCCCAGATTCTTGTAGTGACTTGCCAATGTAATCCCATCATCACGGTCGATAAAATGTAGACGTGGAGAGTGAGCAAGTAGTCAAAAGATGCAAAACATTATGGCAGAGACGTTTGGTTGCCTACCCCAGTCGCTAGTGCTCGTTCTTCATCGGTAGTATAACTCCAATTTCATTTGCGGGTCGATGCATTCGACACAAAGCATACATTTCCTAGCCTCTCTTAGGGTTTACTGTGGCCTCATGACTATATGTTTTGGTAAATAAAGGAGCAGGTGTTAAGGTATCTTCTGGGTGGACTGAGGTCAATGATCTGGGAAGAGAGGCGCTTTGGTCTCTTTGCGGTTCTGATTCCCGTCACCCTGCGATGAAGCCGTCTTAGACCAGGCCATAGTCCACAGGGGGAAAGGTACATGCTGCAAACAGTGAAAAATAAAGATTGATTCGGGTTTCTTGATGGTTCCGTGGAGCCATCATACCCAACTCTGAACTGTCTATCCCCAGACGTTTTTTATTTTAGAGAAAAAAAACCCTTTTATTTGACTAAGATGTTTTGGAGTATCTGTTACGCAGCTGAACTTAATCCTAACTGATAACATTTCAAAAGACCACTGGTGGATTTCAGAGACTAGAAATAAGTGTGTGCAAATCTCAGGAAAAGCCCTTAAAAATTCTAAGTCACCCTGAAAGTATTTAGAGAAGGAAATGGCGATTTTCAGGAGAGGAGACACATTCAACAAGAGTAATTTTTGAGAAAAGGCCTCAGTCTTTTGGAACCTAATGATCAGATTAGTAGTTTTTGTTTAAGAACAATGGGCTTTGAAAGACGTACTACTTTCCAGGTGATACTTTAAATACTTCATAGTTTTTATTTTCTATAATCATCACAATAGGTAGTATTAAAATCCCCACATAGTGCAGAAGTTTAAATACCTGATCCAATAGAATAGTTATTACCTTAGTGTATCCGCTGTCTTTTAGGAGAAAGATGTGGACAGTGAGTGTATTTTCATTTTCACTTCACTGGATACAATCTCGTCATTACAGAAGGATGGAGAAATTACAAATAGACCATAGATAAATTCAAGATACTCGACTCATGTCTTCCTGGAAGGAAGCGTTCCGGTACTCGTCATTAATTTGTTCCAGAACTCATGCTGAGTACCGAAACCAACGAGTCCCAAATGATGAAGCATTTTCTCTTGTGGGGCAGCGTTGTGCCCTTGAGCCTCATACAAGTTCTGGCAAGTGCGAGGAGTCCCGAGCAAGCGCAGAGTGCTGAAACGTTTTTTTCTCACCGAAGTGTGACGAGTGCAGGGTTTGAAGAGCTCTGAAGCTGACGAGTACCAAGGTACGACTGTGCTTGACCAGAAGTCTTAACCCACTCCTCTTTAACAAATTTACTAATGGTTCTAGACATAGAGAGTTTATGTATCAAACATAAACTCTCCAGCAAAACTCTCCAGCAACAGTTCTGAGTCCTGTGTTATGTGCGAGAAACAGTATAAGCTGAGCCTGGAAAAGAGAAAATTCACAGAAACATGGGAGGTCTTATCAAATACTTATTCTATTCGATGAGATCGGGCGCGTTCAGGGTCGTAAGGCTGTGGACTAAATACTTATTCTATTATTTGACAGCCTTAGTAGCCTCCAACATCATCAGCTTGATGCCCTTCAGAGGTGCTGGGAGTGCAAAGTGGCAAGAGCTATGGAGACAATATTGCAATATTTCACAGTATTTTGATAAATTATATAGTCATTAACCTTTTGATCTAGAAATGCCACTTCTAGGATGGTAACGTGAAGCAACAAACCACAAGAGCACAAATTACAAAGTTGTCCATTGTGAGGTAGTTACACATAATTCAATTTTTAATAAATAAAATTATAAGGAAAAAATAAGATGAACAGGGGCACCTATCCATGAAAGGAGACTTCACTAAATGTAATGGTGGCCCTTATTTGCATCCTTATTTAAACAAGCAGAGAGAAGAGCAGAGAGAGAGAGAGAGAGAATGAATGTCGGAGAAACCTGAGCGCTGCTCTGTGGTCCAAGATATTTGGGAATTACTTTTAATTGGGAAGAGAATAAGATTGGTATTGTGGCAGTTACAAAGTCAGAGTCTTTCTATTTTAGGGGAACTGTGAGTCATTATGGATGATTTTGTAAAGTACCTGGGATCTGCTTCCAAACAAATCCCCGGAGGCGGGAAACCGGGTGAGGATAAAGATGAAGGAAGATTGATCACCAGTCGATATATTTGCAGCTGGCTGTTGACTGCAGGGGCATTGATTATTCTATTACCTCGACTCTTGTATGTGTTTGAAATTTTCCATAATGAAAAGTAAGAGTTAAAATCCATCTCTCAGTTAAAAAAAATCTTAGGAAAAGGCTAATTGAATTTAAGCACAGGCCACTTGTTTGACTTGCAACAAAAGGAAGGAGCAAATTTGGGACCCAAACTTACTCAAGTGCTCTGTCTTAGAGCTGACTTTTAGACAAAGGCTCTGATGTCAAAAGGAGCACATCGTTTTCTGTTTTCTAGGTCGCTTGGGGGAAACCAATTAACCGAAGTTATACACAGGTACAGATTTTTATTCAAAATAACAAAGCCTTTTCCTACAATTGAGGCTATTGATCAGCACAATGGGCTTTTGTCTAGGTTTTAGACAGCCCAGGACTAGAGGGCCCCGATAGGCATGCTGTAAAGTGAATTCTTGCATCAGCTTGGAGGCTGCAAGAGGTGACCTTGAAGCTCCCTTCCTATTGGGTGATTCCTTGATTCGACAGTGAGATGATCCTACTGTTTCTACATGGGACTCAGAACTGTTGCTGGAGGGCTGGCATACTCCATGGGCAGCATTAGTACCTGACTTGAAAGAAAAACACTTGATTGTCAGGTACAAAGTGATACTGTTTTTCACAAACTAAAACCTTAAAGATTCATTATTAATGCTAAAGAGTTACAGTTTCATTAGTTTAGGCTCTAATACATATATTGAATTCCCAGGACATGTAAGGTGCCTGGACGTAGATTCTAGAGAGCACAGGAGACCCAGGTCCTGGTGCACGTGCTCAGTGCCCAGGTGGGTTTGGTCCCTCCAGCCACGCCCCTTCTCCCCGAGTTGCCCTCGACACCCTGCCTTTGGACTCTTTTTCCTGCATGGAAACCTGCTCTTGGAAAGACTTCTGATACCCACTTTGTACCGCCAAGGGTACCTTGTACATCACCATTCCCAACCATTTTTCTTTAGCCTTTATTTCTAATCAGAATAAAAAGATTTCTTCTTCTTAAAAAAAAAGAATTCTTAATGTCAATACATAAATGGGGTAAGGGTTGAAGTGGGTGTTCTGAAATGACACAGTATAGCCAAACCAGGGTCTCTGCTGCCTGGGGTGGAGGTGACTGGCCATCGTGGACCTCAGAATACAGCCTCTCTGGCCCTCATCACCAGTGACATGATTCTCAACTCCATTCTACATGGAATATTTCTACCTAAGTCTAATAGTCCCTACATTTCAAGAGATGGATATAAACACCAGATGGATAGTACAAGAAAATTGGACTGCTCTGCAGTAAATGAAACATGGAAAGGCCTTTTTCTAAATAAGAAGTTGACAAAAGTGTAAGAGTAAGTTGTGTTTGAAATAAAGCGGTTCCTGGATCAGAGGTGACACCACCGTTTTTAAAGTGTGAAATTGTCCCTTCTGTTGGGCAGAATGAGCGTTAAAAAAATAATGAACACAAGTACTTTCTTTTCTATTTGTTACATTATGATCTGCCTCAACTCACAATTCACAGACATCTACCTATATGTCTATCTACAAATATAGCAATAAGATTCTTCAAAGGCTGTATATTTAATATGCTTTCATGCTTGGTCTCAAGCAAATCTGCTTCATCACCATGGATAAACTACCCCTGGCTCTAGAATTCTGCGTGGTTGACTTTGAACAGGCACCTGCTAGATTCTCAACATGGTGGGTGAAACTGTTCCGCCTCCATTTCTCAATTATAGCTCCTCTTTTAGACCCCAGGCCGCCTGGTAACATGCCCTTCGCACTGTCTCCCGGTTCACTCTTCCGTCTTTCTCGATCGCCTCAGCACTTGGTTCACAGTGTTGCCTCTTGTGCCACCTCTGCCCACATCCTTAGTGTCCCAGTGAAGTTTATGACCGTTTTGTTGCCTTACCATTTAGCATGCCCCACCTGGGACTGAAGTCTTTGTGAACATACTTTACCCCCATACACTGCAACTGTAACGAAGTTTACATTTCCTGCACAGAGATAATAATGTCGTGCTGCAAATAATGTGAGCTCAACCAATATTTGCTATCGCCCAGCCTGTGGCAGGGACAGCTTTTGTGTTGAATTCATCCTTCTCACCATCCCCACCACCTTAACAGTCCTGGATCTAACAGCTGTCGCGGCTACCATGGGAGAAGAGGGCTTTTAAAATGTAAGCCGGCTCAGAGGGAGATGTACTTTCATTTTAGGAAACTTTTTGAGAAAACTGGAAGGAAGCTAATCTCAGTGCAAAGTGTCTTCTCATCCCTTTGTCTCTCCGCCATGGGCCAGATCACTCTGAGGGACCTGCCCTGTTTGCTCATCCCTACACTTTCAAAGGCATCCATCCAGGGGTGGATCAAACATCTAGTAATTCACCCCAAGGGCAGAGGCAAATGGAGGCAGCAGTGACTGCTACCACTGGTATTTACTGACTTCTTTTGATCTGTGGGTGCCGATCGATCGGAAAGGCCGTAAAACAGCTGCAGGAAAGCATTTGCAGGGTGAGGAACGGAAGTGCTCTGTCCAACAATGGGGCTCAGGACCCCAGAAGGAGCTGGACATCAGGTTAGAACAGGTAAGAGTTGTTTTCGAACCATCACCACATCGTGGACTTGGAATGTATTATTAGACATTGGTAAAGGTTCTGTAAGATTCCACATCAGCATTTTGCTAGTTAACAGGTCAATCTTTATGTGCCGAAGCCAGTGGTGAGTGTTAGGATTACACTGACAAACAGCACAATCTCAAGGGCTAGGTGAGGTACAACTTTGCTGGGAGAAGGACTGGGAAAACAAAGGCAGACACTTCCAGAAAAAAGTGTCAACGCAGGGCCCTACGCCAATCTGTTGAAAGCCAAATTATTAAAATTAACTTCATGAGGGACCAATTTCTTAGTGTACTGAGGGGTCTGTTTATAAGTTTTAGTTTAGTTCCTGCTCTGACTTCTGCCTCCCATTCTCCCGGCCTCTGAACTTGACCCTGACTCTAACAAAACAGCCTTGGCGAATCATTGAGACGGAACCACAGAAAGCACAGGGTGAGGATGAAACTAAAACTTTGTAAACGTTTCTTCAATTTTGCAAACTGAGCACTTGGCAAATTGTTTCTCAGTAAATTAGTGGTTCAGTAAATGTGACTTGTTTCCCCAACGCAGAGCTCTGTCCTAATCGTCTTTCTTTCCCAGCACAGGCTCCTGTCTCTTTCACACTCCAAATAAGGAGGGATGACATCTGAGAAGACACATGTCTACCCGATAATGCACATATGCATATGACGCGGTGACATGTGCGCAGTGCAAGCACACACCAGTAATGGAGTTGGAATCACAAGGTAAAGAAAGACCTCTCAAAGGTCACCCCTTTCCCCCGTGGTACAATGTGGCCTTACCTTAGGCCACCTTTGGGCTCTTTTAGTTATTAAAGTTGTTGAAGCAAATTTAAGAATTATTCCCACCTAGACCTCCACGAACAGTTCCTCTCTAAACTTCTTGACTGTGAATCTCTCCTAGTAAGCCTCCTATAAAAACTATCAGTCTACGCAGGGCTCAAATATCTTAAATCCCGGCGCCTCTCACTGCGTGTCTCTTGTTTCTCTGGTTGCTACACACTCTTATCTTTTGTTCCTTTTTGTTGGAAAGGCCCTTAAAGGAAATCTGAGAAATTCAAGAGAAAATGATGATATAATACAAGTGAGAATAACAACAAAATAATATCATTAAATATTTTATTTATTTATTTTTAGAGGAGAAGGCAAGGAAAGAGAGAGAGAGAGGGACGTCAATGTGTGCTTGCCCTTCACACCTTTCATACTGGGGACCTGGCCTGAAACCCAGCCCTGTGCCCTAGACTGGGAATCGAACTGGTGACCCTTTGGTTCTCAGGTTGACGCTCTATCTCCTTAAGCCACTCGAGCCAGGACAAAATATTATTTGTAATTTACAAAACTTACAAAGCATACAAAAAGAAATTATGCCAATGTCGGCTTGTAATTGATGGTGAAAATAGAAATTGGCACAATGCTTCTTGAAGGTCATTTGCAAACACACATTGAATATCTTAAAATTTCTGCTGATCTTCTACTTCTCTTCTAGGATTTTTCCAGAGGAAGTACAAATGTACAGATAGATTATTATCTCAGTGATATTTACTATTGTAAAAAATGGAAATAGTTTAATGTCCATCCTTATGTGATTAACTGAATATAATTTCTATATTTATATAACATATCAAAGACACTACGCAGGCATTAAAAATTATTGAAATATATTAAGTGAGAAAACCAATATGTATAATACTATAACACTTTGTAGCCTAGCATATGTAACATTAGGGGAAAAAAAGGCCATCAGTATATTAAGTAATAACAATTATCTCTAGGCTGAAGGATTATGGGAGAATTTTATCCTTTTTTTTTCCAGATCTGTATTTTCCAAATTTTCTATGGTTAACATGTCTTCAGTGAAGTACGTTTAGTTGTGACCTTTTTCTTATTTAAAAAAAATCATTATTTTCCTTGTAAGAAAAAAAAAGGATAAAAATATCAGCTCCAACCCCACCAGAAAAAAACAAAAACAAAACTCCATACTACCTTTTCTCTCCTTTCTAACCAGTATCCTTCCTTAGAACATTGTATCAAAAAAAGTCAACATTTTTGAGGGAAATTGATAAATAAAACAACACACACACACACACACACACACACCCCCCTTAGCAGTTGAAAAGCAGCAAGATGCAACTGACTTCAAAAGAAGAAAATCAAAGGATAAATAGTTTCCAGTTCATTCTCTAAATGCAAGCTCTTTGACACATCCAGTACATCTGGGGAGGGATTGATTGCCTTCCCTTCTTCTTTCAAAGCAAGCTGTGTCTAACGCTGCAGCAGGGGCTGATGTAAAGCGCTGGTGGGACCCCTGGCTGCAGGACTGGGGCACAGGAAACGCAGACCAGGAAAAGATACACTATGCACACGAAGCTCCTAGTTGGTGAAGGCATATCGGGGCCGCTCAGAAAAGTGTGCCTGTGATACCAATTATTTAGTCTAAAAAAGTCAGAGCAGCCCCTTTTGGAAAACAAACAGAAGCACTGCGCTAGCGTCACCGGTCCACAGGCAGCTGACAGCTGTAGGCAGCAGCAAGTCAACCAGAAGAACTACTGAGCGGTTTCCAGGGTTTCCCAGGAAGGATGCAGAGTCTTAATGGCCTGTCCTCCCCTCTGGGGAAATGGGCCGCTAGGGCCCCAGATGTGCCTCTTCCACCGACTCATACCTGCGTCAGCATCCCCCGCTGGCTGGGCGGTCACCAGGCAGGAGCATGCGCCCTGGGCGTTGCATAATCATCCCCGCTGCCAGTCCCCGTGCGCTTGTCGTAGGCTCCCCCTGCTGGAAAAACAGAAGAATTCCGCTTTCGCAGACATCTGCTCCTTGCCCCAGGCCTTCTCCACTTTGTACATTTTCTCACTGTGCCACCACGAGAAGGGAATTTTCAGCAGAGAAAAAGATGCAATGAGGCTTAACTTCGCGGCACAAAACATCCACTATAGCATCAGCCAGTAGACAGTTTCCGTGAGATGAAGGGATCATTCTTAGCAGCTTCCCCACAGGGCTGTCACTCTCACTTTAAACCTATGCAATGAAGGATGGAGGGGCCGGACAGGATTCCTTAGGGCCTGGGGGGACGTGAAGGGTTGGCAGCCTTCTCTTGCCTTTAGGTCTGCAGCACAGTACCCTAGAGGCAAAAGGACCCTCAGACCGCGGGGATGGTCCCCACTTCTTTCCTTGCCCTTATTTCCAGTCTTGTCAAATTTCTTGTTGCTTGCATAGAACTGCAGTGATCTCCCTTGAAGTGGAAGCTGTTGCCCTCACACAGCCACAAGAATATCAGAGCTACTCTGTCTTTCCCCTCAATAATCGTCTCTTTCAGAGTTTTATGACCCCTGAGCTTCTGTGAGCTGCACCACAATTCTCATACCACTGTGCACTTGCCCTAGAGGAGGTGGCATTGTTATTGTTCAGCTGAGAAAAAGTCAACAATACTGTCACCTTCTCTTTACTCAGCTCGTGACAGATGGCACGCATCTGTATTTAAAGGGTGGCCTGGCCGAGCAGAGATTCAGGGGTAGGCAGTGCTGTGCAGGCAAAGAATGTGGGCCTCCAGAGTAGTCTCCCTGGATCTTTCCAGGAATCCTTGCCATTTAGTTTTGGTACAAGCTATTTGTGTTCTTGTCTTCTCATGATTCTAAACTCTAGCTGCACTTTGGGATCACCAGGGAGCTTTTAAAAATTAGTGATGCTCAGGCTCTGCCTCTGAATAATTAAATCAGAATTTCTGGGGAGTGGAGCTAGGACATCTGTGTTTTTTTTGTTTTTGTTTTTTAAGATTCTCAGATGAATGCAAGGCTAAACCAAGAATTAGAACCTGTGTCCTGGTCTTGATCTATCCAGCATGTAGGGTATGACCTTATACAAAAGAGGAACCCAGCAATGTTTGATGAATAAGTGAAGTAATTAATGACTGAGGTCTGGGAAGGGCAAAATGAATGTATACTTCTTATGACAAATAAAATATTGTAATGAGTGAATGAATGAATAAGATAACAAGGGCAGTCCCCAAACTAGAGGAGGATTCTGCAAGGATAGGCTTAAGATGGGTCAGATGGTTAACCACGGTAGGAGGAGGCCCCCTAGCAACCCGGGTTTGTTGTGGGCACTGGTCTAGTCAAAGTCTCCCTTCCTCCAAAGGCAGAATCAGAAGGCAAGAAAGAGAGGACAGCAAGACAGCAAGTCGGGGAGAAGGGAGCAATTTAAAGTCACCTGACTGGGAAGAAATCATGGCTCGCTGCCTGTGTTTCAGGGAGGCAGTCTGGCAGGGGGCCTTGCTGAGCACGCAGAGCGTATGGAACTTGGGATGCTCTGGGGTGGTTGAAGCAGAGGACCAAGGTGCCATGTGTTTAGAGGAGGCAGGACACAAATCCATCCAAGTGTCTCAGGAGCAAGGATGTACATCCAGGGAGTCTCATCTCCTGCCCAAACTAGAAGGGGAACTTCTTGAGACCTGGAGTAGTATCTTTCTCAGAGCCTTTCTAGAAAGCTTCTATTTCCTCATGGATGCAGGGCTGGACTGGCTTCTCAAGTGAGTACAAGCAGTAGGAGAATGGACAGAAAAATGAAGGGCAGCACTGAAATTGAATGGGATCGCAAATGGTAAAAATTCCTGCGGTGGAGGACGTAACCAGATGGAACAAGGAAAGTAAGACACCCGTAAAGTCTCCATGGATTAACGCAAAGCCTTTATTTCTTGCTCATGCTAAATCCACTGCAGGTTAGATGACTCTCTGTGGCCGCCATCTTCCACGCTTGACTCGGAGACCCAAGCTGCTTGGGTCTTACAGCTCTGACGGTTCAATGCAGGGCCTCGCCCTTCTTGCAAAGGGGGAAACAAAGAAGTGAAATCACAGAGTGGCTGTTTCCAGTTCTAGTATGGAAGCGACACCCACATCACATCCATGACTGTTCATTTGTCTCAGTTGCCTGGGGGCTGGGAGGTGTCATCTTCTGGATGGATACCTATGTAGCAGAGGAGAATTGGATATTGGTGGGCATGATTTTTGGATAGGTTTAATATAAATTATATGTTGTAAGCATGGTAGAAAAAGTATTGGATACTGTTTGTGATAAACTAATGATGGATAAAACCTATTTAAGGAAGATACGGAATTCAGCTACCATAAAGAAAAAAATGACAAATTTAATTACCAAATATGTTAAAATGTTTGTGTTTTCATAAATATCAAAACAAAATCAAATCTAAACAAACTGAAATGTAAGTAATAAAATATTAAATATCAATGTCCCACCAATTACTTGCCTGGCTCACACAGTTACGGGGGCACAACTCCAGATTTCCATGCCTCCGCTGACCACGCACCCTTCATCTACGCAACTTGACCTCCCTTGGACTGTGACTATAAATTGCCGTAAGCCAGTGTTTCAGTGTTCCAGCCTCTCACTGTCCTTCACCTGTTTTATTACTCTGTGTACAGATCGTAAGCTTTGTATATAGATAATAGGTAGTAAAGCAAAATAATTCTTGTTTCTCAGTGTGGAAATTAATTGTCCAGTGAAAGGACAGACCTTCTTCTGGTGCCAAAGTCAATTTTGTGTCTATTTCTATATTTAATATTCTTTTAAAGAATAAAATTTTGTGCCTCTAAAAAAAAAAAAAGATGGGTCAGATGGTTAACCATGGTAGGAGGATAATTTAAAAAAAAAAGGTAAGTGGATAATTTAAAAAAAAAACAGAAAAATGAAGAAAAGATACTTGTAGGTAATTTATATAAGAAACACTTGAAGATTATTTATAGAGGTGGTAATCAAATTGATAATGATGCTTATACTGACTAGTAATTAATTAAAAGTTTTCCCATCACAAAATACAAAGTTTATTTAAATTGATAATTTTTAGTTCCAGAATTTGTTTAAATTGATAATTTCTAATTCCAGTGAAGATATATAAGGAATAATTTGAAGTGATGTATAATATTATAAATTTACATTTGTATGACCTGTAACTCAGCAATTTCATATTGGGGAATTACATAAAGTTAGTTTAAGAATGCTCATTTAAACATTCAATAGTATATAAAATAGATGCTAACTTAAATACTTATTAATAGGACACTGGTTAAACAATTCATAGTTTATTCGTTATATATAAGTAGATAAGCCAGCGAAACTATAGACTTACTTCACTACATGACTGTTTAATTACTAACTTTTCACCATAATGTCTTTTGAAAATTCTACCACTTTTGTGGTGACTATTTTTTTGTAACAATGCTATCACCTAAAAACATAGAAAATAAATATAATCTAAAAAGTGATATTCGACTTTATAATTTTAGACAAGGGTATATTCCAGATTGACTCAACACACCAATTTCCTCGCAGAGAAGATATAGGGAACACGTTTGGACTGTCAGATTTTTCCGAAGCCAAGATGTCTCCCTTTACCTGCACTCTTGGTCTTTCAGGCACATGCGCCCCTGTTTCCAAATGTTTCCACCCTCTCAAATGACAGCAAAGTAAAAAGTGAGGTGCATTTTAATCATGGAGAAGGGATGGGTGTGATCAAAGCAGCTCAAAGCGGGAGAGAGAAATTAAGATACTGCAGCCCTTTAAGGTAGTTCACTCTCCTGATACATGATATCGGAAGCCTGGCTGCAAGGCAGTGACCTAGCCTTGCTCAGACGTCCTTCCAACGCCGCCCTTGCGCCTCCCCTCTACCTCACCACGCACTATCTCTTCCTCCTCAGTGAGTCCACTGACTTTTACGACATTATTACATTTACTGCATTCATAAAAAAACCGATCTTGCTTTTCCTCAAATGGTTTCTTATTGCTTATACAAACTTGATTTTATTGTCAATTAGTCTATTTTTTTCTCTGTGAAAATCACTTTGGCATCTTAGGTTGGGTTGAAAGGAATCGCCAGTTTTTCCCATTAAAGTTGCTATACATATTTCTGTTCAATTCAATGACTCTACACTCGGTCTCACCGTTTCAGGCACACATTAACATTGTTAGGCAGAGCGTGAACGTGCTGTAGACATTCAGCACGGCCCTGTGCAAGGCTCTCTGTGATTGGCGAGTGAAAAAAGCGAGTTGCTCAACACTGGATGCTACGAGCTCATTTCGGGAAGAATGACCTGGGGTGGCACTGATCATAGTGATGATGGGTGGGCTCACAGAGCACGCAAGGTGTGAGTTACAAGCCCCGGAGACCCAGGCTAGGGGTCCCATCCCAGCCCTGCAACTTGCCGACTGTAAAACTTCGGTCAGCATCACCCTTTACTCCTGTGCCTTGTCCTCTCTCTTTCTTTTTTAACCTACATACTAAGGACAATAATTATTCTGCCTCACAGCATGGTTGTGATGATTACATGAAATAATTCACTGCCAGACACAGAAGATAACCTACACATTGCAGCTGTTGCAATGATGTCATTGACATCCCTGTTGTTAAGTTTATTGTTAAATGAACACGTACTGGCTTTGTTAAAAAGTTGAAACGAATCTATAATGTGCTGAGCTTCTGGAATAGGTTTTCCTGTACCACATATGACTGCTCTTTCCTTAAAAAATTGAATAAATGTGTACATTTGAATAAATTTGAATAAATGTTTATATGAACCAACCGTGGATTCTTGGGTCTAGTGCTGGGTTTACTCTGCACTCCAGCTACTGGCTGACAGAGATGCTTCTCTAGTTTTCGACTCTTAGGGAAAGTAGGTCTTTTCATTTTGAGTATTGTAATTTTAAAAGATAAATGTAATAAGCTTTTTTCCCCTCACATGAGGTATAAAATACCAACCATTTATTAATTCTTGCCTCTCTCTCTCTTGCTTTGTGTGTTCATTTTTTGAGGGGAGAAAAGTCTTGGTTATGAGAACATTTTAATATGGAAACCTTGAATTCCCTCTCATCTGGTTTCCAGTCATCTTTTGTCTGGGAAGACTGATACCTGGGGGCGGGTAAGGAAGTTGGGGAGATGTGAGGGCAAACCTTTGTCCACTGCCACACCAGAGGCAGAGGGCCCTCACAGGCACAGTGATGAGAGTTACGGCAAAGCACGTGTAGACTGAGATCATGAACCCAGTGACAACACTCTTTGGTAGGGTGCAGTCTATGTACGAAACACTCAAAGGGCGTGGATCAAACAGGCCTTCTATTTCTTGAAATACAAACAAATGCATGTCTCCTGATGATGTGAAGAGGAGGAGGGATGTAAGACAAAAAACTAAATAGGGAAGAATATGGGGAAAATGAGGCAAGAACACTGGATCACCACAGATTTATAAAGCTGTAGCTCTCAATCCCCACTTCGTTCAAGAAAATATGTACATAATGAACTTTAATTTTATTGGGAAGTGAAATAAATCAATTTGCAACCTTAAAGTTTCTTCCGCATGACCTCCCTTGGTTTTTGGTGCTCACAGGTTAGGAGTGATTCCGGGGGCTCCATCACTCAGTCTTGTTTCTGAGGCTGGGGAATCATTTCACGCTTCAACAGATCTTTAAATGTAGCATCAAATTATCTCATAATGGACTTGTCTCCACTCTGTTTTACCACACAAAATTCCAGCCAAATGAAAGTAGGACAGATTGGAAAAGTCACTTGGAAAGTAACACTAATGAAGAAGCTCTGCTTTCTTTGAAAGCTAAAATTCATGTACTGATTTCAAATAACGTCATACATTTCAAGTCCTTGGGGTTTGGGGACATAGGTATGTGGGTTGAAGATCCAAAAAGAATTGGTGCTTCTTTGAGCTTTTAAGGAAATTCCTCCTTTTCAGACTTTTTTTTCATGGTCATGATGTTTCATCACTAACACCTTTGGTAGTGAGCTCTTGCTTGGGCACTGACCTGCTCACTGCTGGTGACAGCAGATGGCACTGCCAGTGTCAATGTGGTCCTTGTACACCCCATCCATACACAGGAAGAAAGCAAGAAAAACAATGCAAGTCAAGACAACTCTAAAAACAACCCCATCTCCATCCCCCCTCCAAGACATAGTTAGCCTTCTGCCATGTTATAAGGTGATATTCAGGACATCGGTCTGAACAAAATCCACCAACCTCATTCAGATTTCCACAGTTTTATTTGTACTTGTGTGTGTGCATGTTGTTCCATACCATTTTATCACCGGGGGAGGTGTGTGTGTGCATTCACTACCGACGTCAAAACTCCCAAACCAAGAGGGCACCTTGTGTGACACAGCCTGGCTCCTCGCTCCAAACCCTGACAACCACGGGTCTGCCTTCCACTTTGGGAGTTTTGTCATTTCAACAGTACCCTGCAAATGGGACCACACAGTAGGTGACCTTTGCAGATCGGCATTTTTTTCATGGTCTATATTTCCCTGGAGAGGTACCCATAGTGTTGTGTGTGTGGATAGTTCATTCCTTTTTATTTGTCATATTCCGAGTATGTCTGCCATGGTTCAAGTGCATTTGGGTTAATTCCAGTTTTGGTCTCTTGTGAATAAAGCTACTATGAACATTCATGTAAAAGATTTTGGGTGAATCTACATTTTCATTTTCTGGGACAAATGTCAAGGGTTCAATGGCTCAGTCACATGATTCCATGTTTAGTTGTTTGGAGGAGCTGCCAAATCGCTTACCAGAGTGGCTGTGCTACTTTTTTTTCTTATTATCACCAACAACATATGAATGCTCTAATTTCTCTTTACCCTGACTGACACTTGATGTATATTTTTATTTTAACCATTCTGACAGCTGTGGGTGATATCTCATTGCAGTTTTAATTTCCATTTCCCCAATTGCAAATGATGTTAAACATCTTTTGTTGTACTTATTTGTGGTCTCTCTATCCTCTTCGTGATATCTCTTCATGTTGTTTGCTCATTTTCCCATTGTATTGCTTGTTTATTGTTGAGTTTTGAGAGTTACCTGTAATATTAGATACTAGTTTTCTGACAGATATGTGGTTTGCAGGTATTTTTCCCAGTATGTAGCTTGATTTTTATTTTTTCTCTTCATATGAAGTATCACAGGGTGAATTTTTCATTTTGATAAGGCCCAATTTATCAACTTTTTTCTTTTATGGATTGCAATTTTAATGTCAAGTCTAAGAATTCTTTGCCAGAAATCACAAAGATTTTATTCTATTTTTTCTAAAAGTTTTATAGTTTTATGCTTCCAACTAAAGTCTATGATTCATTTTGAGTTAAATTTTATGAGGAGAAATGTTTGAGTCGAGCTTCTGTTATTTTTCCCCCTCTCTCTTTCCCTCCCTCCTTTCTTCCTTCCTTTTCATTCTTTCCTCCTTTTTAAATCATAGATGTCCAGTTGCTCTGGCATGTTTGTTGCAAAGATACCTTTCCTCCACTGAAGTTGTTTTGTATTTTGTTCCAAACTCAGTGGGTGTGTTTGGGCAGACCTCTCTCAAGGTTCTCTGCTCCGTTCTTTTGAACTGTGGTCTACCATGCTGCCAATGCAACCCTGTTCTGATGAAAAAGCCTAGATGGGGAGCCTTCAGATTGGGTAGAGCCATTATCTCTTTGTCAGTGTTGTTTTAGCTGTTCTAGGGCTTGTGCCCTAGAGAATCTTGGGTCTATGGGGACAAAAATTCTTCCTTGATGAGGTCCCTCCTGCCAGCTCCACTGACCTGCCTCCATTTCTCAGGGAAAAGGGGGAACAGGCCTAACAAAAAAGGATAACATAACGCTTCCTCTAGCTGCTTATTCATGATCATTCTTGCCCGAGGTGTCAGCTCGCCTGATGTTCTCAGGACTCCCATTCTGCCCTGGGGAGAATAATGAGTCTGCCTTGACTGCCTTCTATTGCTAGTTGCTAGTTTGGCTATCCGAAGACAATGGGTCTGGGTGGTCTTCCTCTGCTGTGTGGGGGGAAGAAAGATGCCCCAGTGCTGAGCTGTTTCTCCAGCCCCGGGCCCCAAACCAGTTCCCCTTTGTGCCTCTTCCGTTGCTGAGGCAACATTTCCAGAGTTTATTGTTGTGCTAAATGGGAAGGAACAAAGACAAGTAAGTAAGTAACAGTGTAGAAGTAAGGGTTTACCGAATAAATATTTAAAAAACCAAATAGGTAAGCCACTGCTTCTTTAAACAAAAGGATGTTGATATAACAAGAGCAGCATATGACCTTCATACAGAATGGAATAGAAATTCCAGAGTCTAGAAAATGTGTGCCCCAACTCAAGCTAACCAGTGCTCTTGTGCTTTATTAAAATGCTTAAACTTTTTTCTTTTTTTTTCCTTTGACAAAAATAGGGTCTGGGCTAAACTCCAATTCGAGTAAGCATCCTGATCTTCCAAATTCCCCTGGCAGTGTAAATCACGCAGTTCTCTTCGTGTTCTCTCTTTAACTGGCGGGACAAGATGGCTGTGCATAATGAGACCGATGTTGAGCTCTCCTGAGAGCTGCCTGGAGATGAAGCACCTTCCAGTTGACTACCCAATTCACAATAGCACCGAAGCCTGCAACGCTGTCTGCTGGAATCGGCACTGTTTTTCTCCCTAATCGAAGCCCTTCATTTTCTTTGCGATTGTGTTTGTTTCTGTTTATTCCTTCTGTGAAAATCCAGAGATCTGCTTACTCAATAAAAATCACGTTGGCATGTCCAAGTGCAGCATTGGGGCTCATGCACTAACTTGCACCGATGCATCTGTGCACGCCTCTTTACTGGACCCTCCCACGTGACAGTTCTGCTGCAGAACGTGTCTGTGCTTTTACACGTCAGCTGAGCACCGTCCAGTTAAAACTGTGAGCTCTGACTTCCTTCTTAGAAACTTCTGGCCCAGAGCTTGACACCACGCAGTGTTTTCTATTTAGATGCCACTCTATTTTTTCCCCAAAAGGCAGAATCTTAAAAACATAGGACTGAAAAGATTGCAAAATTCACAAGATGTCCAGCTTGATCTTTTTAGGAGAAAAAAATTAAACCGAACCATTTACATTATATTGAAGAA
>PVKM010021451.1:0-22571 GCA_004027735.1 Carollia perspicillata | reverse complement strand
GTTCTGCTGCCTTGCTGTGGGTCCTCTCTCCCTGGATGCCCATCTCCAACCCTCTTACCAGTGTAGATGAATGTTTCTTTAACTCCTTGGTTGTTGGATTTCCATGCAGTTTGATTTTCTGGCTGCTCTGGTTGTTTATTGTTTTTAAATTGGTTTTTATCCTTCTTTTAATTGTGTGAGGAAAAGAAATGTTTTTACCTACACCTACATCTTGGCCAGAACCTCACCTGTAGATTTCTTTTTTATTTCATATAATGTAACCTTCATTTTCGCCTGGATCTTTTTTATGCTGTTGCCATATTCAGTGAGTTCTTTGGTATCCTGATAACCCATGTTTTGAAATCTAGACCTGATAGGTTGGTTATTTCCATTTTGTTTAATTATTTTTTCTGGAGTTTTGTCATTTTCATTCAATTGGGCCATACGTCTTTGTCTCCTCAATTTGGCAGCCTCCTTGTGTTTTTTTTTTTTTCTTCTGTGTATTAGGTAGAGCTTCTTTGACTCCCTGTCTCAGTAGCATGGCCATTATAGAAGAGTAGGCCTGTAAATTGTGTGACGTGGATACTTGGGTGATCACCAGGGTGGGATCATCCATTTAATCACTTTGTGGCTCTGTGGGTCGGGAGGGCTTGGAGAGAGAACAATGCCACTGCTTGGCTCCTAAAAGTTTTCCTGGGAGGAACCTGTGTCCCAGCACTCACCCTCTTTCTAGTCTCCTCACTTTCTCTTTGTATGCCACTTGTGCTCTTCCATATGTTCCCCTTGTGCTGAATCCCAGAGGAGTTGGTCTGTGTCAGTTCTAAGTCCATGCAAGCCCTTTAAGACGAGTCCTCTGATAATCTGGCAATTTCTTCTGCTGCCCCAACCCCTACTTGTTTTTATAGCCAGCAGTTATTGGGATTTATCTTCCTGGCACTGGAACTCTGGACTGCTGCACTGTAGGCTAGCATCCCTCACTCCCAAGGTATCCTCCTTGATTGTTATCCAACACACATGAATGTGGGACCATGTGTTCCACCATCTTTCTGCACTACTCTGGTGGCTCCACCCCTCCTATCCATATGGATGAATGTAGCTTCTTTAAATCCTCAGTTGTCAGATTTCCATATGGCCCAAATTTCTTATGGTTCTGGGTGTTACTTGTTTTATAGTTTGGATGTAATTTTTTCTGTAGTTGTGCAATGAGGCAAAGAATGTTTACCTACACCTCCATCTTGACCAAAAGTCCCAAATTGTTAAAAATAATTGATATGCTGTTGACTGCATCGGACATGGCCCAGTAGGTGTCATTAGAGAGCAGTGAACTGCTAGGGTCCAGTTACTTCAGGCACAAACGTGCTTACCTTTCCTGAATGCATATCTTCCAGAAAGGTTAGCTGTGTCTGGTTTTGTAAATTAAACCATGCTTCTCTCATCAACCTCTGTCATAAGGTCATAGCTATTTTCATGAGGATTCTTTAGTCACTAAGATCTGTATTATACAAGCTACATTTTAGAATGTGACAAAGTTTTTATTTATTTATTTATTTATTTATTTATTTATTTATTTATTTATTTATTTATTTTGCCACAATAAAAAAGTGACGAGGCTTTAAAAATCACATATTTTAAGACAAATTGTGGTGTGGATCCTGGCTCCTGGGGTCCGAGGTGTTATAGATGAGATAAAGCAAATTCACATGGACTACCAAGTCCTGTGGAGGAAAAGGTATGACATGGCCACTCTCTAGAGAGGAGAGTGCCTTGACAAGCTTGTATGGGATTCAGTTTGCACAGGAATACAGGTGTATATATAAAGCTCATCAACCATTGCCAGGCAGAAATGATTAAACAATAGATAACATTCAAAGAACTCTGAGGGCTTATTCTGAGTCAGGGTCAGATAGTTAAAGGACCATAAAACTTTGGGGAACAAACTCACTTCATGCTTGAACCCTTATCATTTAAATTGATGGTATTAGCAAAGTTGATTTCATAGGATTTTATGCACTCTTTCTTAGGCCTGATCACCCTAGGGAACCTGCCCTTTCCAGCACAGGGCTGCACCCACCTCCAGCATTGTTTCAGGCTTAAGGAATTGTTTCAGGCTTAAGTCAGGCAGGGAAAGCAAGGCAGCCAAGAGATTAGGAGACTTCTTGCAGACAGAATGAGGACTCAGGCTATGTCAAAGCTGAGGGGTGAGGGTCCATCACCCCCTTTCTCTATAGCTCCCCAGTCCTTCTTTGAGGGCCCCTTCACAACTGTGCATGTCTTAGGTTGTCCCTCTTTTGGGGAATCTTACTCATGATAGGCTAACCAGTCATCCCCCCAGGGCCAAGCAGGGTGAAGAGAAAGGGGACAGAGGTGGTGCCCCTATAAGGAAGATAAGCTTTGTCTCCTAAGTGGCTTATGGATCCAAAGTCCTTTACTTGACCTTAGCCACAGGGGATTATAGCTTCTGAAACCAGGCAGGGTAGTTCCCAACAAGTTGTACTTTTATAGTGAATTAAAAATGTTGCTCTATTACATATGAAGAAGGAAGTGTGCCTTGTGTAAAATGTATCCCATTGCTCACCTATCCTTAGATAAATATTTTCTTGAAAAACTCAAAGCTTTTAGTTGTTTCTTCTGAAAAGGGGTTTATTATATAGGAAGTCCCTTAACTGTGTATTTATTCACCATGTTCAAGACTGCCAGTAGTTGCAGTGTTTGCTCAATACTCTTTTAAGTTCAGTAGTGGGGAGGCACCTTATCTTTCACCTTCTTGAGGCAGCAGATGCTGGCTGAAGGATTATTATCATAAATTTTACTTCTGTACATATATTCCACCTAATAAGATATATTGAAGTGGGCTTCACCTATATTGGAAGATATCCATGACCATTCTGATGAGTAAAATTTTCTTAATATTACTTTTTCTCTTCATTCTGCCTCCAATTTTGGGGTACTTCCTTACTAGTAGGCACCTGTTTGATAGTTATTTCTGAATAATAATTGAATTTAAGGCTTTAGACACTTATTAGGATAAAAAGTTTAACTTGGACTTCTGGACAAGATGGAGGCATAGGTAGACACACTGTGCCTCCTCACATAACCAAAAGAAGGACAACAACAATTTAAAAACAAAAAACAACCAGAACTGACAGAAAATCGAACTGTATGGGACTCCAGAAACCAAGGAGTTAAAGAAGACACATTCATCCAGACTGGTAGGAGGGGCGGAGTTGGGCAGCTGGAGTGGAGAGGACTCATGGCAAGGCGGTGGCTGGTGGACCCAGCAAGGTGGTGGATTGTGGAACGAGGCATGGTGCACAAGGCTGCAGCTGGCCAGCAAGGCAGTGGCTGGCGAACCAGGTGGTCTCACATTTGTGCGCAGATAAGCCAGGCAAAACTGGGGAGTGGGACAGACTGCACAACCCATGGTGCCACCATGGGGAAATAAAGCCTCAAACCTCTGATTGAAAACACCGGTGGGGGTTGAGGCGGCAGCAGGAGAAACTCCCAGCCTTGCAGAAGTGTTCATTGAAGAGATCCACAGGGTCCTGGAATATACACAGACCCACCCACCTGGAAATCAATACCAAAAGGGCTGTATTTGCTTGTGGGAGTTGGGGAAGTGACTGAAATCTATCAGAGAGTGGAGCAAGCGCCATTGTTCCCTCTTGGACCCCTTCTCCACATACAGCGTCACCACCCAGTGACATGGGTTACCTAACACCTGGGTGAATACCTAAGGCTCCACCCTGCACCATGTAACAGATGTGTCAAGACAAAAAAAATGGCCCAAATGAAAGAACAGATCAAAGCTCCAGAAAAAATACAACTAAGTGATGAAGAGGTAGCCAACCTATCAGATGCACAATTCAAAGCACTGGTAATAAGGATGCTCACAGTATTGGTTGAATTTGGCTGCAAATTTGATGAAAAAAATGAAGGCTATGCTAAGTGAAATAAAGGAAAATGTACAGGGAACCAATAGTGATGGGAAGAAAACTGGAACTCAAGTCAATGGTGTGGACCAGAAGGAAGAAAGAAACATCCAATCAGAAAAGAATGAAGAAACAAAAATTTAAAAAAAAATGAGGAGAGGCTTAGGAGCCTCCATAGCATCTTTAAACGTTCCAACATCCAAATTATAAGGGTACCAGAAGGAGAAGAGGAAGAGGAAGAAATTGAAAATGTATTTGAACAAATAATGAAGGAGAACTTCAATCTGACAGAGGAAATAGACTTCCAGGAAGTCCAGGAAGCTCAGAGAGTCCTAAAGAAATCGGACCCAAGGAGGAATACACCAAGGCACATCATAATTACATTACCTAAGATTAAAATTAAGGAGAGAATCATAGAAGCAACAAAAGAAAAGGAGGCAGTTACCTACAAAGGGGTTCCCGTAAGGCTATCAGCTGATTTCTCAAAAAAAACCTTGCAGGCAAGAAGGGGCTGGTAAGAAGTATTTGAAGTCATGAAAGGAAAAGATCTACATCCAAGATTATTCTATTCAGCAAAGCTTTCATTTAGAATAGAAGGTCAGATAAAATGCTTCCCAGATAAGGTCAAGTTGAAGCAGTTCATCATCACCAAGGCCTTATATGAAATGTTAAAGGGATTTATCTAAGAAAAGAAGATAAAAAATATGAACAGTAAAATGACAGCAAACTCATAATTATTAACAACCAGGCCTAAAACAAAAACAAAAACAAACTAAGCAAACAACTAGAACAGGAACAGAACCACAGAAATGGAGATTACATGGATTATCAACAGGAGAGTGGGAGGAGGAGAGAGAGGGAAAAGGTACAGAGAATAAATAGCATAGATGGTAGGTAGAAAATAGACAGGGGAGGGTAAGAGTAGTATTGGAAATATAGAAGCCAAAGAACTTATGACACATGGACATCAACTAAAGTTGGGGAATGTGGGTGAGAGGGGGTGTACAGGATGGAGAGGAGTGAAGCAGAAAAATAAGACAACTGTAATAACATAATCAATAAAATATAATTTTTTTTAAAAAAAGAAACAAACTTAAAAAAAGCTTAAGTTGTTTGTCATTGAAAAAATCATGCAAAAGTCTTCAGCTTTAACTCTCAAAAATAGAAGTTAAAATAGTGTATTATACTTCTACTTAGTGTTTACACTAGCCTCCCTCCACCCTCTGTTCCCAAGCTATATTTTCCTGAATATTTTCAACTTGGGTTTAATAATTTTAATTCCAACTTAGCTGAAGATCACTGTAATTGCTATTTTTAAAAATATTTATAACTGTATTTTAGCTAAAAAATACTAAATAAATAAAATGGAAATGAAGGTACCACTGTAACATTACCCATTTTTCCAAAAAGTGTAGTGTCCTGAATGTCACATGGAAGCCAACTAACAATACTCCAAATCCAGTTTCCCATTTTTTTCTTGAAAGTATAAGGCAAAAAATTACATAACATGAATCAATGATAAATAATAATCACAATCTAAAATGTAGTCTTAAAGAAAAATTCAACAATGTAAAAAATAATCATTCATTGGAACCTTCTATTCCTAAAATGTAATATTTTTCAAGACCCAGTGTTTGAAAAACTTAACATGAGTTTTTATCTTTTCTATGTAATGCTAAGCATCCAGATTAAAATAGAGAAAATATGTTTCTTGGCTACACAAGAGAAACAATTTGCAAATATCCGTAGTATTCACTGTTCCAGTCAATTCAGTTTATGTAGAAAGAGCCAATGTTATGTGCACCAATATGTCAACTATTCAATAATAACCCAGATTTCTTTTCCTTATGAATTAGCATTGTATTCATGAATTTGACAGTGTGTCTATTGCTGCTTTCAATGAAAACTCATATACAAATTACTCCTGGCTGAATTTTAAATACAACCCTGAAGCACATTAGAATCAATCATTTGTCTAATGGTGGTAAATTCATTGTTTTTCTTTTATTTCAAAAATTTACTCTACTTATAGCATGTTCTCTCCCTGTGAGTCTGTAGGCACATTGTTAATAAATGCTTTTGCAAATATGATTATGCAAAGAACAAATGAATATTGATTAAACTGAATAATGCATTATTTTCTAGGATAAGTATATTGAATTAACTCTCAGTGAACAAATAGCATGAATTAGGCTAGGTAATTTTTTAAAAGCGGTAACTAGCTTATTCTATTCTACTATGAATATTCAGATTAAAGGTTGAAACAGCACTTGCACTGCTTTTCTTCTTCTTTTTAATTATAATTTTTAAAAAATGTGTATAAGTACTGTAGGTTCCTTAAAGGAAAGTTGGAAACTGCACATGTGTTGAAAAAAGAAAACAATTATCACCTCACCACTCAGACACAACTGTTGTTAGTATTTGTGCTTTCTAGTTTCATTGTGGATGGCACAAAGTTTCTTTTTAAATATTTACCCCTTTTTACTCATTGGGATATAAATTTCAAAATTAGATTTTATTGTTTTCCCAATTTTAATATTTACTTTGATTACAGATACTTATTACTAAGCAAAATCAGTCATATTAGAAAAGAAATCAATTATTCCATGACTCCAAGCTTTGGTTATAGGCTAATCTTGTTTGAAGTCATTTATACCAGAGAATTTAAGTCTTTAAAAGTGTTTGTTTGTAGCAAAAAGAAGATAACAAACGGATGGGGGTGGGTAGTTTGAATTGCCTGATAGCTTGGTTACAGGTAATGTAAACATTCAATAACTACTATTAACATGATGTGCCAGGTACTTGGCATGTACCATCCCATTTTACCCTCACAACAATTCTGTGAAGTGGGTAATATCAGCATCCTCATGTTCAAATAGGTAAATAGAAGCTCAGAGAGTTTGAGTTATCCAATGTCATACAGCTAAGTGGCAGTGTTACATTTTGAATTTAGGCAGTCTGACACTTGAGCCTTCATTCAAAACCTATGCCATATAGGCAGAAGGGTGAGATTTCAGGAAGGATGTTCAATGCCCTGAGCGTGTTTTGTCCAGTGCCTCCAATCTGTGGACACTAATAAACCTTAAAGCATAGAAGTCCACAGAAGGGACTTTGAAAGCATTATTGTCTCCAAAAATATACCCTATTACTACTCTACCACTTAGTCATGAACAGAATCAAATTCATTCTTCCTATACCTCCCAGTCTTGAAAAATCCTGTGTCAACTTACAAAGATCCAACCTCTCTGTGTGAGTCCCCTAACCCTTTATCCAACCCCATAAACATTACATTTCTATACTTCCTGTCAATCTGATAGAAGTATGGCTCAAAAATGCAATATTGGGGCTTACAAGCCTCCCTGCTGATCACTGATGGTTGTAAGTGCTTCTAAGCAATTCAGAATATCAGGGTATAGAACAGACTTAGAGGTCTTAAATGAAAGGTGTTTTTTAAACTGGTCTTTTCTTATGGCACAGGTACATGGTCTCTTTTCTATTACATGTCCCAGATGGCCTACATTCAAGAAAGGATGAATCTTTGTCTTTTGAGAAAGGAAATAAGACACCTTCTATTGTTATAAATGATTATGGTTTCAACATAGGCTTAAGTTGGAGAGGGGGAGGAAGTAGATAAGTTGCTCCTCCTTCACATTAACATCACCAGATGGCATGGCAGCCATTTTCCCTGTGATGGTTATGGCAGGAACATGACTGCCTGCTCTCCTCACTTGACATCCCCTCTCCCATCCATGCTGTACCCAGTAGTCTGTGCTGTTTCTCAATACAAATCTGATTTTGTAGTGTGCTGTTTAAAACCTCTCAATGTATTCCCATTGCAACTTTACCTGATCTACAGGCCACTCTCCCCATCATTTACCCTTATACTCCATGGTCCCCCAACCCAGGTCTTCACACATGCTTTCTCCCTGCCAGGTCTTCCCTTCTTCCACTTCCACCTTTCCCATTCTGCTTTTACTTCTCTATCAGTTCTCAGTGTATAGATAGCTGCTTCTAGCCATCTTCCCTAATGTACTCCACCACCATCTATGACTAGATTAGATTTCCTTGTAGTACCTTCCCATAGCACCCTGGACTTCTCCTTCCAGGTGCTCATCCCACTCTATTCCCATTACTTGTTTGATGTCTATATTCCCTGGCTAGACCATAAGCTCAAGGAGGGCATGGGCCAGGTGTCTATTTTCTTTCAGGGAAAGGCACAGAATTAAGAAGTATGATTAAAGTTTAGCTAAGTAACAGGGGCAAAAGATGAAGATAAAGTCCTTCAGGGTAGAAGAGACTGCATGAGTAAAAAGTTACAAGTGAGAAATTACTGAGTAGGTGCAGTGGTCTGCATCAGAGTCCAATACCATTAGATATAAGTTACCTGGTAGGTAGTAAGTGGAAGCCCCAGAGGGCTTCTAAAAGTGTGTGTGTGTGTGTGTGTGTGTGTGTGTGTGTGTGTGTGTGTGATTTATTCTGAGGAGATCCATAGTTGTGATCAAAATCTCAAAATAATTCAGGAGGGACATGTGGAGACAGATTTTCAGATCTGCAGATCTCCCAGAAGCATATCCATGTACCCCAGTTAAAACCCTTTAGGAGACCTGTCTTGCTACCACAAGCCACAGACCACAGCTGAAATGGGATATAGAGTGTATATATTTTTGTTCATTATTTAATCCCCAGTACATAGAATAGATATCTCAAGTGTAATATGGCTTACACCAAATTCATGGATTTCTACACCACACTCCTACCTCTACACCAACCTATTTTTTCACCAGACTTCTCTTTGTTGGTAATGACTACCACTCACAGTTCCTCACACCCTTGATTCTTTGCTTTTCACCACTCCCCCAAAATGAGCAAATCCTGAATCCATCCACCTGTCTCCAGTCTGAGCAACATCCTTTCCTGTCAGAACTATTTACTTTGATGGCTGCCTGGCCAGTCACCTTGCTTTCTACTAGTTTCCTCCTGTCCATTCCTCATGTTTTGGCTAGATTGTGTGGATCCTCAAACCCTCTAGTTTTCCAAGGCCCATAGAATAAAACCCAAACTCTCTATACTGGTCTCTAAATCCCTCCATATCTGGCCCTTATCCATCTGTTGGATCTCATCTCCTTCCATTCTTCTTCCTTCATTTACTACCATCTGGTCACATTGGCCTTTGAATACTCTATCTTCATATGGAGCTCAGTCCTCCCTTAGGGCTTATGCACTTGCTACTCCCTCTGCCTGGAAACTCTTCCTCCTTGTCTATCAAGTGGTTTTAGCTCAATTGCCTCCTCCTCAGAAAAGTTTTCCATCTTTTATTGTCTTTCCAACACTTATCTCTATGGGAAATTAACTTGTTAATGAATTTTTTGCAAATTATTTTATCCCTTTTCTAGAATGTTTGTGCCCCAGGCCTTACATGTTGGTGGCTTTTATTGTTATTCATCTGTGTGTCCCCTTCTCCCAGGACAAGTCTAGTGGTTTGTAGTTGTTCAATAAATATTTGTTGAGCTAATAAATATATTTTTGAAACATTGTTGAGACACTAGAAGGTAAATACCATTCACTGTGACTTTGAGTATGTCCTTATACCTTTCCAGGCTCCAAATTCTTTATCCACAAAATGTGATTAATCATAATTATTCTTCCCTATGGTGATGGATTGAGATTGAAAGTAGATACCACTCCTAACTGTGTACTAACTGTGTACTGCATTCTTGGAGGAAAACAGCTGTAACGACTGAATCCAAAGGGGCTGTCTTCAGGCACTGCTCTCACAGACACTTGGGGAATCTCAGAGGCAGCCTGAAGTGGAGGACAAGTTGAAAGGCACACTCTACATAAAGCCACCTGGAGATTGTGGTCCTGAAGCATGGTTTGCCAATTGCCCAATTCTGCCAGGCAAGCCTCTTCTCTGTCAAGGGCCCTGGCATACTTTTTCTTTATCCAGCCATTTTTCCTACCATTTCTGCCTTGAGTAGTTATCTAGCTTGTTCTGTCCTAGGTTTTTCTTTTGGGAAGAAGGAAGAATGAAAGTAGAAACATTTATGTTTTCCAACTTACAGAGAGTTTTACATATATCATCTTGTTTAACCATCCCCCAAAGCCTTCAAAGATGGCTTATTCTCATTTTACTGAAGAAGAAGCTGAGGCTCAGAGAGGTTGTATAACACACCTAAGGTCACAATGTTTGCAATTAGTAAAACGAGTGTCTATCATGTCTGCCTATGTACTTTGCATAACACAGCACTGGATTTTCTGAGTGTTGCACTGTTGAGCTCTTGAGGGAAATTCTGGTCAGGAGTTCCCCTTCCCCCTCCAGACTCCTCTTTCTGCAGCTCCCAGTATGATATGGCAGCAGAGTCTGGGGCTCCCAATAAAGTCATTGGGAAAGACAGCCCCAGGCTGCTGGTCCCATCTAGCTAGAGGTTTATCTAGGAACAGATCCAATGTGACGCACATAGGGATCCACCACAGGTAGGGATGGATATTTCTTTGGAGGTCTGTTAACATGTTTTAAAAACAATAAAATTATTATTTCTAGTAAATTGCCCTAAGCCATGCATTTTGTGATTTCAGCTTTTTGGTCGTCTGCTAAGACCATGACCAATGTGGTCATCAGTGAAAGGTCTGGCCAGTAGCTGCCACTGGAAAGTTGCACAGGCCCGTGCAAACAATATCGACAAAGATGAGTATTTATTTTATTTTATTATAGTTTAGCTTAGTTTAATTTTTTTAAAGAGAGGGGAAGGGAGGGACAAAGATAAGGAGAGAAACATTGATTGGTTGTGATTGGTTGTCTCTCATACACAGCCCAACTGACCAGGAACTGAACCCAAAACCCAGGCATGTGCCCTGACCAGGAATTAAACTGGCAACCTTTTGCTTTGTGGGACAATGTCCAACCAACTGACCCACACTGGTCAGAGCCATGCATGTGTATTTAAAATCTATATTTTAGGACTCCTTTGAGCAGGGATAGAAGCTATTTACAGTTTGCCAGTTGTGTGAGGAAAACATGATAAAAACTTGAAGTAACTAGAACAATATTTTGATTCATTCAAAGGTGTTTGGTGTTTCTTCAAAATTATTAGCTGGCCAAGAGAAATAAGGCCAACATCAGCACTCTGTAATGACAGCCTGGGGGCTTCTCTCCTTATCCTGATTTTCCAGATTTGATCTCAAGAGCCCCTTGACCCCAGGCTGCAGCTAAGTGTCCATTAGTTGTGCTGAACACATGACCCCTGAGACCTTATCTTGCCCAAACCCCACAGCACCAGCAGCCTCCATCTTGTATGCTGTCTCACTCTCTAAGCCTCCTGGGTCTTACAAAAACCCAAATAACCTTTTATCTGGCTTCAAGAGAAGCTCCTTTATAGCGTCAAGGCCACTTCTTCTTGAAAGCCTTTGGAGCCTTCCTTACCTTCTCTAACTCTCATCCAGACTAGGTGGAGGTCCCTGCTCTGGGTTTCCTGAAGCCTGTGTCTCTCCCAATGTGGACTGTCATTATCTCACCACTTGACAATTTATTGTCCTGGACATTGGTTCTTTGAGGCCTGTGGTCTTCCCCACTGCTTCTGGTGCACAGCACAGACCAGATTATCTGTAAGTAATCATTTACTGAATGCATGAATGAATATAGTAACACATAATCACCATGGAACATTTTTAAATTATAGAGTTTTTAGAATAGCTATTGAATGGAGGAGTGTATTTGTATTCCCTTAGCACTGATTATACTTTTGGAATTCTATTTACTTGTCTCACTCTTACAATAGATGATTCTGGATTCTGTGATCAAGGATTTTATTTGCCTTGCTCTACATCACCTGAACGAATGGTGCTTAATAAACATCTGATGAGTAAATAAATGAATGAATGAATAGGGAGAGGCAGAGGTCCCCAAAGATCACTCTTGCACGTCACACTTAGTGGAGGCCTGTCATTTGTTGGACTTATGTCTCAGACTGAATTATAAACCGTACAGTCTCAGGAGCTTAATTCTGAGTACCCTGAAGTCTTGGAGATTAGCAGAGACATTGGTGAAGAAGGGCATGGCACCATGGAACCAATCATACTGTTCATGTCACACTCTGACTGGAACATTGGCTGGGAAACTTAACTCTAAGACTAAAAATCATAGGCCTTAATACTAGCATTGGAGGCAAAGAAAAGGAGTGGAGCTTTTTTCCAATGTTTCCTCACTGAATTCAGTGTCAACAAAGTCTGCTGACATCTGAAGTTCAACAATTTCTGCTTGTATTTGTCAAATGTGTTTAACTGCAGTTGCTATGAACAACTTAAGAAAGTCATACTTTAAATATGGAGTGTGGAATAGGACATCAGTTTGGTCCAGTGAACAAATGAAAACAAGGAGATAATGAAAAGTGAGTACTCAGTCAGGTCTCAGAGACTTCTGTGTTTGCAGGGGGTAAGTTGGAGACAGGAGAGTAAAGTGGTTAGTGGCACTGGTTTATTGGCTTCCTTACTTTCACACAGGCTGTGTGTTTTTGGGCAAGTAAATGAACTTCTCAGTACCTTGACTTCTTTATATGTAATTTATTGATAATAATATCTATTTTACAAAGATCAATTACTGGCAAATTCAAATAATGCATATAAAAATTAGCACACAGTTTAAATGCTCAATGAAGTTAGCTATTATTATTATTATCTAATGAAAAACCTTATGTTATAGCATGGTAAACTTTATGCAATGGGGCTCTGTGGCTTAAAGAGATTGACAAGGTGTCAGAATAAGCTTAATTATTCCACTGCTTCCTGCTCCATATTCTGCTGAAGGAAGAAATGTCAGATTATGTAAGATATTTGAGAACAGCTAGGGAAGAAAGATTTATAAAATATTATTAAAACTTAGGAACCCATAAGTCTATATTTAAATCAATCAATCAATCAATCAATCAATAAGGAGAAAGAAACGTGTTCCCTTACATAAAAAACCTACTAATAAATGTTTTAAGGATGATTGAATTAGAAGATTACTATTTGGAAACCATCATAGTAATAATTAATTCAGCCAAGAAACATTAATGGATGCTAAAATTGGTGGCTGAAAGTTTGATGAGGAATGGGATATTGGCATAGTCTCAGAGTACCTCCTCTCCCCACAGAATACTTATTAATTATAAAGGGAATAACTTTACAGTAGTGAAGCCTGGCACATACTGCCACCTTAATAAAGTGATCAAAGTGAACATCATTAGTAAAGAGGCAAGTTGAAATCATGGGCCACCTGATAGGATGTGATAAGAACAAAGCATCACTTCTGTGATATTCCTGCAAAAGTTGCATAACTTGCACTTAATAATGAGGAAAAATCAGACAAACCTAAATCAGGGAGCATTCTACACACACAAAAAAATGATCTGTACTCTTCAAAAGTGTAAAGATCATGAAAAACAAGGAAAAACTGAGGAACTGTTCCAGACTGAAGGAGATTAAAGAGACATTACAATGAAATGTTACTTATGATTCTGGATTGGATTCTTTTGCTGTATAGAACAGTATTTAGAGAAACATGAATGGAGTTTGAGGATTAGATGGTAATGATGTATCATTGTGAATATCCTGATATTAATGGTTATATTGCGGTTATGTAGGAGAATGTCCTTTGCAAGAAATACTTGTACATACCAAAACCTTCAAGAGTGATGGGGCATCATGTTGACAGCTTAGCATGAAATGATTCTCAGAGGAAACATATTGCTAATATTCTTGCAATTTTTGTGTGAGTTGAAAAACATTTTAAACACATATTTTTGCATTTTACATAATCTTATTGAAATGTATGCTCTATTTACAATTAATTGCCTAAGAGGTGGGGTTACAGATATTGTGTCTATGTATTGGTGGTGTAGGTTGTAGGAAAAGAGGTAATGTGTGCCTAAACACAAACACTTACATCCCCACACTCACTTAACCAAGGCTCACATCTGCTTCAGGAGTTAGGAGAGGACTGGGGCAGAAAAAGAAGACAAGGCATTGTTATCTCCATTATATAGCTGGGTAAAATAAGGTTTCTTTGGATAAAGTATAATGCTAGATAGAGCTAGAAGTCACAACCCTATTCTTTAATGGATAAGAAAGTTAGTTGAGGAACTCACAGTATTCTCCAAGCCCTTACAACCATGGTGGAAAGAGAATCCAAAGGCCAACACCACACTGCTCCCACCAAACTATGTCTTGTTAAAAATATGTGATCTGGAAAAAATTGCAAACATTTCTAGAGTACTTACTATTTGTTATCTTAATGCTTACAAGAACCCTGTGATATGGTTATTCTTGTTATCTCTATGTTACAAATGAAGGCACTGAGAGTCACAAGTTAAATGGTTTTTGTAAGATCACACATCTGGTAAATGGTATGTGAATAATAAATTTATAGAGGGCCTGGCATAAATAATGTCCATTTTTATTACAAAATATTTTATTAAAAATCATAAGCATATAATTATGTAACATAACAATATCACACTCAAGCATACCATATGACATTTTAGGTGAAATGTTCAAATTAAAAGTATAAATTATTACACTCATATTATTATCCTACAACTACACTCAAACATGCATTACTTCTGCCAGACCCTGTATGTGCGTTCATTTTATTTGTTCATAATATTATCATGTTTTGGTACATTGGGACATGGGAATAGTTGGAATAAAATAGAAAAATTCAGAGCAAAAACACTAGAACAGGGAATTTGTCCACTTTTGTTCACTACCATGTCTCCAAGCTAGAAGAGTACTTTGCACATTGTAGGTGCTCTATGTAGAATTATTGAATGAATGAATGATGTTCTAATCTTTTAGGGAAAAAAGTAAATAATCAGGGAAATTATTTGCTCACTCCTGCAAAGCCTCGACTGATTTTTTCCCTCCAGGAGATCATATTTATAATCCCAGGCAAAACTGGTCATGAGAACCACCCCAACGGAAATTGCAAAAGTCTCTACAAAGATGATCGGTGGGTCTGCCTACAGATCTACATCATGGTTGGTTCTCAAGCCTTCCTTTTAATATTTCCCTTAGCTTCTTAAATGGAGCTAGCTTTCCCACACAGGTAGTATCCTGTGGTGTGCTTAAGTGCATGGTGACTGGAGCCAAACTGTCCATGTTTATTTGAATAATAGCTCTACCATTTACCAGATTTGTGATCTCAGACAAGCTACTTAACCTGTGACTCTCAGTTTCCACATTTGTAAAATACAGATAATAAGAATATTCATATAACAGGGTTGTTGTGAGGGTTAAGCTACAATATAGTAAGTACTGTAGAAATGTGTACAATTATTTCCAGATCACTGGGAGCTTGTTTAAGGCCAGCCATCAGCAAAGTTCCCCTCAGAGTATTCTCCCAGATTATCCTCTGGCACATCCACCATAAATTTGTCCTGTTTGCCTAGCTTTCAGGGGCAATGTCAAAGGAGGAGATATTTGAACTGTGTAATGATGGATGAGTAAGAGTTCACAAAATGGAAAAAGAGGGCATTGGAACACTGCTCAAAGAGTGCTCAGTGAGCCAGAGTCTCACAAGAAACATCTTCCCAGCCCCTTGTGGCCTGATCTTGGGCTGAAAGTCACTTATGAAGAATGCATTCTTCTGTCATCATTTCTATTTACTCACTACTAATACTCTATAGTTAGTTTGATGTGACTTAAAATGGAACTTTGAAAACTGTTAGAAGCCAAACTAATGAAGTGACTCAGAGACAGCACAGTGAAGTAATTTGAGGATGGACTGCCTGAGGAAAAATCTTCCTAGCTGTGCAACCATGGGCAAGTTTGTTAACCTTTCTGTACTCCAGATGTCTGTACTGTCTTTATCCCACTTCAGTGCATAGTCTGAGGGTGGAGTAGGGGGATAAAAACTTTCTCATTACCAAGAAGACAGAAATAAGTTTAAAGTAAATTATTAGTTACATATTACCAATCTAAAAAAACAAAATCAGGCCTAGCTGGTATGGCTCAGTGGATTTGCTCTGGCCTATGAATCAAAGGGTCACTGGTTCAATCCCCAGTCAGAGCACATGTCTGGGTTGCAGGCCAGGGCCCCAGTTGGGGGTGCACAAGAGACAACCACACAGTGATGTTCCTTTCCTTCTCTTCCTCCCTCCTTTCCCCTCTCTAAAAATAAATAAATAGATAGATAAATAAATAAATATAAAAACCAGACTGGGAAATGTTTTTATTGCTTACAAATGTGAAGACTCATCAGTACAAGTAGGAACTGATGACTAACTCATTTTTACCTCTTTGCAAGCAGTATTTTAGAAACCCCAGCACTGAGCAGACAAAATAATTTTTGAAAGATTTTATTTATTTTTTCAGTGAGAGGGGAAGGGAAGGAGAAGGAGAGGGAAAGAAACATCAATGTGTGGTTGCCTCTTGTGCACACCCTACTGGTGACCTGGCCTGTCACCCAAGTATGTGCCCTGACTGGGAACTGAACCAGTGACCCTTTGGCTCACAGGCCAGTGCTCAATCCACTGAGCCACAACAGCCAGGGCTCATTGTTTACCATAAAAAATAAAAATGAAAGGAATGGAAAACTAAAACCCACTAAATGTATTTTTACCACCATCACTACCTTTAGGGAGAGGAAAATATTTCTAGTGATTGGTATGGTATGAATAAACACCTACTTCATTTGCTTATATACTCCCTAGGATAATTCAATGTAGTCAAGACGCTATGAATTCCAGCACATTCCTGAGTGTGCTGTTGGCCTCCTGAAGCTGCTAGACAAGGCCCCAAGTTTTGTTTTATTGCCTCCCAAATTGATTCAGATTAAAAGTCACTGTTTGAAGCACAGCAGGAAGGAAGGACTGGGATGTATGAGCTGACTGGCAGCTTTTGCACAGCTTTTGCACAGCTTTTCTGGAACACTTGGTTTCCTGAGGAATTACACACTGAGTAAGTGACAGGAACAATTAGGAAGACTCTGAAAATCAAGCTTTAAAAGCACATGCCAAAGTGCGCCTACAAATGGTTTAGCTCTATTGTAGCTCTTTGCAGATGTCACCCAAATGTAAAGATCTTGGGAGAGTTTTCTTTCCAAAGCTGGCAGAATTATCAATGGCATCAAGTGTTATGCCCATAAAAATTATAAAATGTCAGTTAATATGAGTCATTTGGTAAGAGCAATAGCTGGAGCTTCTGTGCTGGCAGAAGGGGGTGACTTGTATAATCAAGCAGAGTTTAACTCTCATGAGCATGAAAATATGCACCTCTCAATACATGTGTTTGTAAGGATGTGTTCATGCTGCACTAGGACATCCCTTTCCCTTCTAAAACTATACACCCCCATAAAGAGTCTAAGCAACTCTGTTGTGTAGGATTTGTGGGACCAGATTTGTACTTTATGGTCACACCTGTCTCAATTTCATTGTGCCAATAGTAAGTATTGTCATGTAGAAACCAAGCTCAGCAAATTACAAAGATAGAAATATGGTACCGCTAGTGAATTTTGATTGTTTAGTGCCTGCCTGCTTCATGAGGAGTGAGAATTAACAGGGTAATGTATGAAAATGCTGTTGCACCCTGGCTGGTGTAGCTCAGTGGATAGAGCACGGGCCTGTGAAGCAAAGGGTCGCTGGTTCGATTCCCAGTCAGGGCACATGCCTGGGTTGCAGGCTGGGTCCCTATTTGGGGCCATGTGTGGGGCAACCACACATTGATGTTTCTCTACCTCTCTTTCTCCCTCCCTTCCCCTCTCTCTAAAAAAAAAATAAGTAAATAAAATATTTTAAAATAAAAAAGAAAATGCTGTTGCCAGGTGTACATTGATATCCAAATATGAGTGTTATAATTATTATTACTTAGTATATTCTCAGAAAGAATTAACCAATAAAGACTTATAAATCTCTAAATGTTTAAGTAATACCACTTCAAATAGCCTTGAGGATACAGTAAGACTGTATAATCTTATTAGCTCTAAATAATATTTTAATTTATTATAGTAACTTGAAAATCATTCGGGGTAGTAAATATTGTATTCATCCTTCCTTTCATCATCTCACTTCTTAGAAAAGTTGTATATATTTCCTGACTTCATTTCCTTAATCCCTTGTGATTTAGCTTCTGTATTCATCACTCTACTCAAAGTTCACTGTGTTAGTTATCTATAGCTGCATAGCAAATTGCTCCAAAATTTAGTAACTTAAGACAACATAAATTTATTATCTCAGTTTTTGTGGGTCAGGAAACCGGGCATGGCATAACCGAAGCCTCATGCTTAAGGTCTCTCACAGGTTGTAATTAAGAGTCAGTTGGGGCCATACTTTTCTTTTTTTAATTTTATTTTAATTGTTGTTCAAGTAGAGTTCTCTGTCTTTTACTCCCATCTCAGTCCACCCCCCCAGAGCACCTGACCTCCCTCCCACTTGCACCTCCCTTAATTTTTGTTCATGTGACCTTTATACATGTTACTGTAATCCCTTCCCTTTTTCCCCTGAAATTCACTCCCCTCTGGTTACTGTCGCCTGTATTCTATATTAATATCTTTGGTTATATTTTGCTTGCTTGTTTGATTTGTTGCTTAGGTTCCTGTTAAAGGTGAGATCATATGGTATTTGTCTTTTACCACCTGGCTTATTTCACTCAGCATAATGCTTTCCAGTTCCATCATGCTGTTGCAAAGGGTAGAAGCTCCTTCTTTCTTTCTGCTGCATAGAATTCCATTGTGTAAATGTACCATAGTTTTTGATCCATTCATTTACTGATGGGCACCTAGGCTGCTTCCAACACTTGGTTAATGTAAATTGTGCTGCTATGAACATTGGGGTGCCTAGGTTCTTTTGAATTGGTGTTTCAGGGTTCTTAGGATATAATCCTAGAAGTGGAAATGCTGGGTCAAAAGGCAAATCCATTTTTAGTTTTCTGAGAAAATTCCATACTGTTTTCCATAGTGGTTGTACTAGTCTGCAACCCCACCAGCAATGAATTAGGGTCGCCTTTTCTCCACAACCTCTCCAACACTTGTTGTTTGTTGCTTTGTTTATGATGGCCATTCTTACCAGTGTAAAGTGGTATCTCATTGTGGTTTTAATTTGCATTTCTCTGATGGCTAGCGATATTGAGCATCTTTTCATGTGTCTCTGGATCCTCTGTATGTCCTCCTTGGAGAAATGTCTGTCCAAGTCCTTTGCCCATTTTTTAATTGGGTTGCTTATCTTCTTAGAGTGGAGTCATGTAAGTTCTTTGTATATTTTGAAGATTAAACCCTTGTCTGAGGTATCATTGGCAAATACGCTTTCCCATATGGTTGGTTCTCTTTTATTTTAATGTTGTTTTCTTTGCCTGTGCAGAAGCTTTTTATTTTGATGAGATCCCATTGTTTATTTTTTTCTTTATGTCCCTTGCTCTAGGGGACATATCAGTAAAAATGTTGCTGCGTGAGATATCTGAGATTTTCCTGCCTATGTTCTCCTCCAGGATTTTAATGGTGTCACAACTTATATTTAAGACTTTTATCCATCTTGAATTTATTTTTTGTATGGTGTAAGTTGGTGCTAGAGTTTCATTTCTTTTGCACGTAGCTGTCCAGTTCTCCCAACTCCATTTGTTGAAGAGACTGTTTTTACCCATTTTGTGTTGTTGCCCCCTTTGTCTAATATTAACTGACTGTAGAGACTTGGGTTTATTTCTGGGCTCTCTGTTCTGTTCCATTGGTCTATGTGCCTGTTTCTATGCCAGTACCAGGCGGTTTTGATTACAGTGGCCTTATAATACAGTTTGGTATCAGGTGTTGTGATCCCTCCTACATTGTTTTTCTTCCCCAAAATTGCAGCTGCTTTTGGGGTCATTTATGGTTGCATATAAACTTTTGAAGTGTTTGTTCTATGTATGTAAAATATGCCATTGGTATTTTGATAGGTATTGCATTGAATCTGTAAATTGCTTTGGGTAGTATGGACACTTTGATGATATTAATTCTTACAATCCATGAACACAGTATGTGTTTCCATTTGTTTGTGTCTTCCTTGATTTCATTCTTCAGTGTTGTGTAGTTTTCTGCATACAGGTCTTTTATCTCCTTGGTTAGGTTTATTCTCAGGTATTGTATTGTTCTTTTTGGTGTATTGAATAGGATTTTTTCTTGATTTCTGCTTCTGCTGTTTTATTGTTGGTATACAGAAATGCCTTTGATTTCTGGATATTGACTTTGTATCCCGCTGTTTTGCCAAATTCATTTATTAGGTTGAGCAGTTTTTGGGTAGATTCTATAGGATTTTCCACGTACACTATCATATCATCTGCAAACAGTGACAGTTTTGTTTCCTCCTTTCTGATTTGGATGCATTTTATTTCCTTTTCTTGTCTGATTGCTGTGGTTAAGACTTCCAAAACTATATTGAATAGAAGTGGTGAAAGTGGACAACCTTGTCTTTTTCCTGATCTTACTGGAAAATCTTTTCATTTTTGTCCATTGAGTATGATGTTGGCTGTAGGTCTCTCATATCTGGCCTTTATTATGTTGAGGAATGCTCCCTCAATTCCCACTTTGCTGAGTGTTTTTATCATAAATGGGTGCTGTACCTTGTCAAATGCTTTTGCTGCATCTATTGATATGATCATGTGATTTTTGTCTTTGCTTTTGTTTATGTGGTGTATTACATTTACTGATTTGCGAATGTTGAACCATCCTTGCATCCTGGGATGAATCCCACTTGGTCATGGTGTATGATCTTTTTAGTGTATTGCTGGATGCGGTTTGCCAATATTTTGTTGAGGATTTTAACGTCTATGTTCATGAGCGATATTGGCCTGAAGTTTTCTTTCTTTGTTGTGTCTTTATCTGGTTTTGGGATTAGCATGATGCTGGCTTCATAAAAGGAGTTTGGGAGTCTTCCATCACTTTGGATTATTTGGTATAGTCTGTGAAAGATAGGGTTTGGCTCTTCTTTAAATGCTGTGTAGAATTCTCCTGTGAAACCATTTGGTACAGGGCTTTTGTGTGTCAGCAGTTTTTTTTATTACTGCTTCAATTTTATCTGCTGTTATTGGTCTGTTCAGGCTTTCTCCTTCTTGTTCACTGAGTTTTGGAACATTATAGTTTTCTAGAAATTTGTCCATTTACCCTAGGTTTTCAAATTTCTTGGCATACAGCTCCTCATAGTAGTTTCTGACAATCTTGTATTTCTGTGGTGTCAGTTGTAATCTCTCCTCTTTCTTTTCTGATTGTGTTTATTTGGGTCTTCTCTCTTCTTTTCTTGATGAGCCTGCTTAAAGGCTTGTTGATTTTGTTTATCTTTTCAAAATACCAGCTCCTGAACTCATTGTTCCTTAGTATTGTGCTTTTGGTCTCTATGTCATTTAATTCTGCTGTGATCTTGGTTATTTCCTTCCTTCTACTAGATCTGGGCTGTCTTTGTTGTTGTTCCTCGAGTTCTTGTAGGCATAGGGTTAGGTTGTTTGTTTGAAATGTTTCTATCTGTTTTAGGTAGGCCTGTATTGCTATGAACTTCCCTCTCAGGACTGCCTTTGCTGTGTCCCATAAATTTTGGGTTGTCATAAGTTCATTTTCATTTGTTTCCAGAAACTTTTTGATTTCTTCCTTGATTTCATTCTTGACCCATTCATTGTTTAATAACATGCTATTCAGTCTCCATGATTTTGAGTGTCTTGGGTTTTTTTCCTCGTGGTTGGTTTCTAATTTCAGACCCTTGTGGTCAGAGAAAATGCTTGGTATGATTTCAATTTCCTTGTATTTGTTGAGGCTTGTTTTGTGTCCTAACATGTGGTCTATCTTTGAAAATGTTCCATGTGTGTTTAAATAGAATGTGTATTTAGCTTCTTTTGGATGCAGGGCTCTATATATATCAATTAAGTCCATTTCATCTAGGGCATTGTTCAATGCCACAATATCTTTGTTGATATTTTGTTTCAAAGATATGTCCATTTTTACAGTGGGGTGTTAACATCCCCTACTATAATTGTGTTACTATCAATATCTTTCTTGAAGTCCTCTAAGATTTTCTTTATGTATTTGGGTGCTCCTATGTTGGGTGCATATATATTACAATGTTTATGTCTTCTTGTTGAAGTCTTCCCTTGAGTATTATGAAGTGACCTTCTGGGTCTCTCTTTATAGCTCTTTTTTTTTTTTGAAGTCTATTTTGTCTGATATGAGTATTACTATCGTGGCCTTTTTCCCTGTTCATTTGCTTGGAAATTTTGTTTCCAGCCCTTACTTTCAGTCTGTGTATGTCTTTTGTCCTCAGGTGTGTCTCTTGTAGGCAGCATATGTGTGGGTCATGATTTCTTATCCATTCAGCTAGTCTGTGTCTTTTGATTGGAGAATTTAATCCATTTACGTTTAAGGTTATTATGGATAGGTACTTATTCATTGCCATTTTTGTACCTATGTTCCTCTCTGTCTCTCTCTCTTTTCCTTCTGTTCCTTACAGCCGTCCCTTTAGCATCTCTTGCAGTGCTGGATTGGTGGATGCATATTCTTTTAGACTTCTTTTGTCTTGGAAGCTCTTTATTTGGCCTTCAATCTTGATTGAGAGCCTTGCTGGGTAAAGCAGCCTAGGTTGCAGGCCTCTGGTTCGCATTACTTGGAATATTTCTTGCCATTCTCTTCTGGCTTGGAGTGTTTCCATTGAGAAGTCAGAAGCTAACCTTATTGGGGCTCCCTTG
>PVKM010021450.1:0-22566 GCA_004027735.1 Carollia perspicillata | reverse complement strand
GGAGTGACCAAAAAATAAACAAATAAGACCAACGAGGAGAGATGTCCCACTGCCACAAAGCCTGGCAGGGAGAGCAGCCAGAGACAACCCGCGTCAGTCCCTGGAGCCCTGGCTGGACCCGCCTGCCGCCCTCCCTCCCACCCAGTGAGCCACCAGGAGCGTGGACAGCCCACGGAAAGCACGGCGTTGGCCGTCTGGCTGGAGTCCCGGTGGAGGCCACTCCGCAGCCTGTGCCGAGTGCTGCCTCAGGAGGCAAGGCCTCCTCCTGCGGCCACGCTCTTCCCTCTGCAGGAGCTCAAGGGGGTTCCCAGCAACCAGGTCTTCGAGAGCAAGGAGACGGTCTTGGCTGCAGGTTCAGACCATGACAAGAGAGATGCCACTCCTGGGCGTCACAGCACTGAACCCGTCTCACCAAAGACGTCTTCCCCAGTGAGAAATGGGAAGACTAGGAATGGAAAACACTTCTGCTGTTGTTTTTAAATGAAGGCAACCGAAACCCTATGTGGCGGGGTCTTGGGGGCATTCTGGCATCAATTTTCAAATTTTTATTTTCCTTTAAGTATGTTTCTCAATTAAGCTAAAGATTCATGTTCTATTACTACATAGCCACAAGTTAAACCAACAGTGTTTACTGATAATTCGCATGTTCAATCAGTTACAGACTACGTTGGGGCTGATGACAAGCTTGCTGACACCCTGGGACACCATCTGTTGCCCCTTCTTTACTTATTTAATCTTGAATCATTCCATCCATTGGCAGAAACCACTGAATTTATTGCCCAGGCAAAGTTTTTAAATTCTCTACTTCTATCGCTGCCTTCCAACATCAGAGAAAGTTTTCAAATTTGCTTAAAACCAAAATGCATAGAGATCATCAATTCTTAAAGAATTTTAACATTTTTTGGGACAGCAAAATACTTTCACTTGGATTACAACAAAATATCCTTGTAAAGTAGTTATGTGTCTCAAAACATGGTTAAGTCCCTAGATCAGAGTATTGGAAGAACTCTTATCATCAGTCAGTGAAAGTCATCTCATTTTCGATAAGCACCTGATGTCAGTGACTCCCAACTGACACAAGCACAAGCTCCATCTATGAGAAGCTTGGTGCCTAGAATTAAGAGGCCCGAAGCTCCCGACACAGAAACTGGTCTCCTGAGGACTCCGGCTTTGCCAGATGAGGTGCGCAGACCGAACCACGTTTGTCCGTGTTAAGACCCACGTTTCACACATCTTCACGTTTCTGAAACCCAGATGCATCTCACGACCGGCACGGGCGCAGTCTACCTGGCAACATGTTTTTCTTAGTGGCACAGAAAATACAGGACTTAAAACTGACAATGTATCACGTTCAATAAGATATTATTATACTTCAGCCAGCTGTTTAAGGCAATAGCAGGCAGGGGCTTAATTTTGATTCTCTAACTGGTATTTTGGGCAACCCTCTCATTATATTAAAAAAATGTCACTTTTCTGTGGAAATAAAGTAGCACTCACTATAAGATGCCACATGTGAGAATGAGGCAAGACCGGCACTCACAGACATGTTCTGTACATCACGATACTTCTGGGTCTGCTGGAATGAACTTTATTACGTATTACAGGATTAATTAAATTTAAAACTGAGTGACTGTGGAAGGAATTGTTTACTTAAAAATTTTTACCTTTTCATAAAAAAGAGGAAGCGATCAGAGAAATGTCTCTTTAGCTGCTAAATAACAATCTTAAGTCCGCTTTTCAAACCCTTCAGGAGGCAGTTCGGTCCGCCTCCGGCCGGGGCTCCAAGGCTTTTCGGTCACTGGCTCACTGCTCATGCCTGGCTTACTGGGCAAAGACTGGCTAGTAAAAACTTGCGAAACAGCACTTTAAAAATGTCTCTGCAAGACTAGCTTTAAAACATTCTTTAAAAATGAGAACAGTCATTGATAACTGTTCAAGTTTGCCTAATTTTTAGTTTCAAAATTTTAATAGAAAATGCAAATAACAAAACGTCATAAGACTTCAATCTTATGTATAAATATTGTAGGAAAGACTTGGCATCCTCATTAAACACCATGCAAACCAAGGAAGTCTAGTTTCTCCTTTTTAAAGCACAAGTCGCATTAGTGCTGCACTAATACCTGAATAAGAAAGAATGTATCTGAAAAGGAGCTAAGTGGGGAATGACAGTAACAATTCTATAAAGTGATATTTTTAAGTAGACAGAAGTAAACTGAACTGAAAGTTATAGGACTGCAACTTTCTACATTTTCTGTAACCAAACATTTGTCATATTTGCCGACTACATGAGCCAAATTTCCAACAATTTTCTTGTTCTGGTGCCTGCTTCCTTTATGACATGCAGTAAGCTACAAATGGTTCTATCTCTAGCCGGCTACTGGAAGCAAAAATGTATGTTTATTAAATATTCAATAATCAAAATCATTTATATTGCAGCATCTAATGGGTAGGTCAACCTCCAAGTTGGATTTTAAAAAATTTTACCCAAACTGCAGCACATTTTCAGGGGCACTAGGAAGTTCTGGTACATTTCCTTTCCCATTTCCCAGTTATTAGTATGACATTTTGGCTGAGGTACGCCCTTTTGAGGGAGCATAAACACAACATATGGGAAGTAATTCCAGGCTTGGAAAAAAACAGACAAGTGAATACAGGACGGAGCTCTTACAAACCAAATTATTTCACACAAAGGCACGGGCAGAGCGGGACTTGCGGCTTCTATGGAATATGCAACTAAAACTACAAAAGGCTGGAAAAAATACCAGGGAGCCATGACAGGAGGAAAAAAAGAATGGAGTAAAGAGAGAAGAAAAAAGACAAATGACACAAGACAACACCAATGGAGTCCCAGGAGCTTCACAGGATCAAACTAGGAAAAAGCTGTTTATATTAGTTTAGATTTTCAGCACCTACTATGTCCTAGAAATTCTCTAACTTGGGTAAATGCATAGAGCACTAAGCCAGAATTAGGTACTGTTATTTCTGTGATAAATTTAAATTCAATATCCTTACTAATAATTTTCAACTTAGTTAGAGACAAATTAGAAAATTTCTTCAAACATTTCCAAGTATTTGTAAAAAAGAGTGAAATCTAGACTAATCTGTGGTCAAATGTATATATATATATATATTAAAGATTATTCTAATTAGCTCCTTTGTAATAATACTAACAATAAGTACTATAGAGCAATATGAGTTAATATTATCTTAAATCTCTGAATAAAAACAAATATTAGCTATCGTTTTTGCAATACATAATCACTGAAGGACCAATGATGAAACATCCAATTATGTTCTGAGGATAAATTGAGGTAGCACAGGGAAAATACAAAACGGTGCTTGGGAAATAGCATATGCTCAATAAAGTTTTATTTTTGTAAATCTGGGACCAAGAGATTTTACCAGCAACAATAAACACAGTATTTGTCCAACATTAAGAGTCAAACCAAATCACAGTGTATCATGGCTCCAAAACCAACTCCCAACATCTGTTTTACTCCTTCAGTGACTTTTGTAAAATACTGACACTAGCCACTGCCTATCACATAAGTTGTGTCATTTGTTTGCTGAATGACTAAATTCATGACCAAAGTTTTCTACCCTATTAAAAGTAAGAAGCAACACAAAGTATTAAGTACAAACAACAACAGCACAAAGCATGACTCCTGTGGGTTTTTTTTAAGATTTATTTATTTTTTAGAAAGAGGGGAAGGAAGGGAGAAAAAAGGAAAGAAACATCAATGCGTGGTTGCCTCTCATGCGCTCCCCACCAGGGTCCACAGCCCAGGCCCGTGTCCTGACTGGGAATCGAACCAGCAACCCTTTGCTTCGTAGTCTAGTGCTCAATCCACTGAGCCACATCAGCCAGGGCCTGTATCGTTTTTAAAAAACAATATGCAGAGCCCTGGCCAGGTGGTCCAGTTGGTTTCAGTGTCATCCCGTACACCAAAAGGTTGCAGTCTGATTCCCAGTCAGGGCACATACTTAGGTTGCAGGTTCAATCCCTGGTCGGGGCACCTACAGGATGAAACTGATTGATGCTTCTCTCTCTTTACCCTGCCCCCCAAAATCAATAAAAATATCCTCAAGTGAGGATTTTAAAAAATTACACAGATATATGCACAGGAAAAAAAATATCTCAAGGAGAGCATAAAAATATTAACAGTGATCAGTTTTACATGAAGAGACTAGGTCATTTAAATCTTCTTAGTAGTGGTTTTATGCATTTGGACAAATTTTCTACTAGTGTTCCCAGTAATATTTCTTTATTTAAATATTTATTTAATACTTAAATATTTATTTAAATAATTTTTTAAAAAAGGTAAGATGTAACTGAGATGTAGAGATTTTAAAATCTATCCATATCCAACTATTAATTTAAAAGCAGTTTAAAAGGCTTTTATTAAAAATTACTGAGAAACTTTTAAAATCCATTCTTTAGAGTAAGCAGAGGTCTTGAATTGAAAAACAAAAGGCTTATTTAGGAATAAAATGATTTCTTTAGACTTTTCCAAGCTACGTCAGTTTGTCAGCCCCTCCCTTTAGTACCGTAAAAGCAGTGACACAACAGGTTTTGACTGTTATCCAGACTTCCTAGTTAAGAAATAAAAAGAATCACAGAATCCAAACCCGCAGAGAGAGAGAGAGAGAGAGAGAGAGAGAGAGAGAGAGAGAGAGCGAGCGCGCGCGTGCATGGAGGGAAGGGAAGAACAGGGTTTCCAGAGGCTCTCAGCGATGTGGGGCCAGGGGAGGGACTGCGACTTCTCTCACAGAGGGCCACTGGGGCACCCTACAGCCAGACTCTGTGTGACAGTGACCTGTGGCGGTCAGCTGTGCCTTCTGCACAGTAATTTAACCACGAAGACTTCGTGAAAAAGCACCGTGCTGACCAACAACACTGCCCACAGTAAGCTCTGTATTTTCTTGGAGTCAGAGTTTGATCAAGGAAAAGTAAAACTGACCCCAGAGAAGAGGGCCATCTCTCACTTACTGCCATTTAACTCTCCAATGACCACATTTCACAGCATGCTCAGTACACTCCAGCATGGAACCGCACTTTAATTCCCTAAAACCACAGGATATAAGTCTGATTTCAAACAGTGTCTGGACTGTGATATTCAATACTGATAAAACTGCACGATGTGCTCTTGAAAGTTCCAAAGATTCAGCATTCAGAAAAGGATCTTCACTTTCTTCTGATAAAAAGGAGACAACAGGCCACAAATGGAGTCACTTGTGCTAAGCCCCATGTCAGCAAATGGAGACTTAATTCCTAACTTAATTAGTTTCAGCTTCCCCAGAACAAAATCTTAAACCAGTCAATCTGGAATTACCTGGTCAGCACTCCCAATGTAAACGGCCTAAGGGAAGTGGCCTAGCCACAAACTGTCAGCTCCGAGCCAGCATAACTCCCTGTCCCGCCCTCCTCTGCCTACGAGAGTCTCCCGCTTGGTAACAGCACTCAGAGTTCCTTTCCGCCGGCTAGATGGAACGCTGCCTGGTTCACTAACTGCGGAATAAAGTCAGTAAGAGCTTAAAAATTTACTGTTGAATTTGTTTAATACATTGAAGCACTATTTTCAAAGAAACTGACTCCTCTGATTTTTGTAAACGAATTCTAAACAATGAATAGTAAGAGCTAAAGCTAATGCCGTAGAAATGCGACTCAGTAGGCTGCACACAGAGCAAGCTTACTGGGGATAGCATGCAGCTGACAAACACTGGTCAACGTGAAACTTAATTTTCTTTGCCATGAAATGCTCACTGGTGCACACTTTGGAAAATGAATTAAAAACTTGTTGACATGAACGAATCTTTACTTGAAGGTCCATTCAGTGCATGGAAATTACTCAGACACCTTTCCAACTTAATAAAACAGGAGCCTGTGATTGCTTTAATCTCCAAGTATTATACTGAGAAGAGAAGCAACTGTTAAAACAGATCAAGAAGGAGAAACAAAAGGTGAAACTGTCATCAGTTTGAGAGTCAGAATGTAATTTAAGATCTTATTATTTATTTAGTTGGAAGGAACTTACAAAGATAACTTTTTATGTGTAAACATGAAATAATACAAAAGATGTTCAGCAATTTTCTCCGTAATGGACTGGCTCTGACCTGACCTTGAGAAAAGCTCAAAGAAAATAAATTTCTTTTTGGGAGGAGAGAATAGGTAGGTATATGTTTTCCTCTAAAATACCCTTGCCTTTGGCTTTGAATACCAATGTACCCATTGGTTTGATCAGAGGTTAACATTACTAAGAACAAAGTGATGAGATTCTAATTAATAATCTCAGGTGCAGGAACGATAAAGCCCTGGTAGTTCCATGAAACCTAAACATCTGGAAAACCTGGGGCTCGCCCCCAGGTACCCGGCCTCTGAGTCAGGTGGGTCTCTATGGCCACCGTCTGTCAGATTCTGAGTATCATCATGAGTAAGAAGTGCACACCCTTGATTTCATAACAGCAGAAGACAACAAAATACAATGGCACATGAACCAATTTTCTGTAAGAAAAAACCTAGTTTGTGAAAAGCAAAATGCACATCTTAGAAGAGAAGAAATTACTCTTTTTTTGCCCCCGTTGTCTTCCTCTTTGAATTTTCCATTTATGCCCTCCCCCTCTCCTGGCCTCCCCAGCTCTTTCCTCCTCTTCCTCTAAACTGGGACCACAGGCAGCTATCAGAATGAGGTCTGCTTTCCTGACATGTGTGCATCGGGCATCTGGCGGGTGGTGAGGACTCAAAGGTCAAGGAGACTCACTGGAACACCCAGGACGAACATCACTCTGGGAAGGGCACACCGGTCACCGTGACATAACCAGCACAGGAGCCAAGGGGGGCGGGGTGGGGGATACGGACGACTGCTGCGTACCAGCAGAGGAATCAGACACAGGGAGGGGACCAGACCTGCACACTTGTTCAGAGAGTGGGGTCGTCGCCTGTGAAGACAAACGCCACGGACAGCCTGTGGCCCGAGTGGGAAGCAGCACCCTAATAGACCTAACAACCACCAACCCAATAATAAAAGGGGGCTGTTGTCAGCGTGCTCATCTTAATTTAATCTTCACTACAGCTCAATTTGGTAGGTCCTACTATTATCTCAATTTTGAAGGCCAGGAGTCTGAGGCACAGCCTGCAGTCTGGAGCCGGGATCTGCCTGCAGGAAGTCCGCCTCCAGGACTGTGCTGGCCATGCCTGGACGCTCCACCAGTGCAGAGCATCCCAAGGGGGACAAGGAAAGGGGAGGCGGCTGGGATTGTTTGGGGCAGGAGGTAGAAGAAGGAACAGAAAAGGAAAGCACCAGAGATCCAAAAAGAGAGTCAAGAAAGTATTATCACAAAACCCAAACCCATCATAGCCTGTTGCCCAGCTCCGCCCCCTCCAAAACCATTCCACAACTTTATTCAGTCCAACTGTTCAATATTTCTATGTTACTGGCTAAATAATCTACTGAACAATTTTATGCACTGGGATACATGTAAAAGTAGTAGATAACGAAGCCAGCTCTCAAAACATGATGTAAAAACTAATCTAATGGATGAAGCTTGGTATGTTAACATACCACAAGCACATGAGGTTTCTGCATTTATTTCCAAAACTGCAATGCTATTTGTGTGCACCTGGTCCCTCTATCTTACACACACTCGTGCATACAGAAAGCTACCTAGACCCTATAATAAAGAGCCACAGCCACAGCCATAGCCACAGGCACATGAATTCTGAAAACAAAGCCAGCGATGTCCAGTCGAGCTCTGTTCTGAACGTACCTGCTTTGGGGTCCTGGTTGAAGCGGCAGTACTTGGAGTTCTCCAGCGCAGGCACGCACTGCTCGATGGGTACCCAAACGTAGGTCTCAGGACACAACAAATCAGAAGGTCTATAATGACCCTAAAGAGACGTGAGGAAAACAGGCACAGGCATTACTACCACAGTCACTTCTAGTTACAAAGCTGCAGAGCTCCAGGAAAGGTTTCAATCACAAATTTAAATAAGTCCACCAGAACCAGCTTTACTGTAAATACTAAATGACACTATCAGTAACTGCATTCCTATCTCAAGAATGCACGGTTTATTCAAAGGCTCTTTAAAAGTAACACACGACCATTTGGGAATGCTTGTACAGATCTGGAAGATTTGAGTTTCTACTATCTTTTGGAAGAAATAATAACATGATTCTTGCTGAGCTGATGGCTAAAAATTCCTAGTTTCAAAGTCAAGTTGTCTTTTAAGTGCTGGTTAATAACAGCAAAATTTCTTTTCATATACAAGAGCATTATAATTTATACATGAAGTAAACCTACTGTCCTAAATAAAATTTCATTATCCTTAGTCACAAATTTTTGAATTTGTAGACTCAGTTGATAATATTCATTTCATCTAATATATCAAAAAGTGCTGTCTTGTGCCTTGGCCAGGTAGCTCATCTGGTTACAGCATCATCCTGATATGCCAACGTTGTGGGTTCGATCCCCAGTCAGGGCACATACTAGAATCAACCAATGAATGCACAGATAGGTCCAACAGCAAATCGATGTTTCTTTCTTTCCCTCCTTTCCTCTATCTCTCTAAAATCAATAAATAAACTTTTTTTAAAAGTACTGTCTTGTCAACTACTTCCATGAGCAATCTAAACTAATAAGTGTAAATACAGAGAAGCCTAAAAAATTACAAAAATTTCAGAGAAACATCTGTGACAATAAACCTCTAAAGTTTCTTTAAGTACTTTTTCTATTTTGGAAAAATGATTTATATTTATAAGCCAATTATGTATCCCAAACCTAAAACAAAGACTATACAACAGATGCTAAAAAAATTATTCACCTAAGGGTAATTTGGTAGACAACATTTAGTGAAAATTTTCAGGAATAATTCATTCCAGAGGTTAAAGTCTAGACAGTGTTTTTCAAGTGTTTTCTTATTATAACCTAAGTAAACATTCATACAAATATAAAACCAGAAACAAATCTGTTGCTACAGAATGCTCTTTTCCTATATAGAATGCTTACCCATATTATGTAATCCTTTATTTTCTATTCTACTACTTCATTTTTTAAAGAACCATTACGAAGAACACCACTGCCTAAGGGCTCAACACTGCGACACACGCCAGCTTTACGTGGGAAAGGGCTTGACACTGCTCGCTGCACCCTGGCAGCCACGTGGAGCACCGCTCAGACAGAAAGGGGGCGGGCGAGCGCCTTGTCCTCTCAGAATCCAAAGCATTCAGAAGTCTGTAATCTAACGGAGAGACTGCCTAAAATGTGCTCAGACTGATTCCTGCTTGAGAGACTGGGAAAGAGTTCAGGAGAACGGGGAGCTTCACTGGGAACTCAACAGACAGGCTGGACTAAGCCTAGGGCAGGACGGAAAGGAAGGAGACGCTCCAGATGAAGGCTACAGCGAGAACACCGCTGCAGAGTGGGTGGGGCCTAGCACAACTCTGGGAAGCGGGAAACAGCAGGGCTCTGCAGAAATGCACAGGAAGGTTGGGATGGGAGTCTGTGGAGCCTCCAACACCACGTTTTAGGCTTTATTCTAGACAAGATGGGAATGCCTTCCAGCTGGGAGAGCAAGTGTGTAAGGATGCCGACCGGAACTCGCGTCTCTGATGGATTTCCCTGGAGTGTTTCCTGAACTGCTGAAGCCTTACTGCCCTACACAGGGCAGCTCCAAGTGGTCCACAAGCTCACCTCATATGATTCGCACCAGAGGAGTATTTCCATTAACAATTTACTTAGGAAGTGTGATGCAACTGGATATTCCATGGATATCATCTCAACGAAAGCAATGTCATTCTCTCCATCAATTCAGAAACTTTTATTGGGGGAAGGGACAGAATTATGTAAATCTGTTCATATTATTAACAAATCTGAAATACTACACAGCAGTCAAATCAGTGGTTGTAAAATCTTTTTTCCCCTTTTTGGTTATAAACCATTCTGAAAATCTAATAGGGGTTAATAAAGCTAAATATAAAAGCTAAAGACATAAAACTTCTGGGGAGGCGGGGAAAGGAGTGCATTTTCTTGAAGTATACAGAAACTTCTTACTATACAAACAAGAGCCATAGGAAAAAAAACTGACGAATTAAAGAGTTCACCAAAATTACATACTGCCTTCAAAACATTATTAACAAAAAAATAAAGGCAAAGACTGAGAGCCTATTAACAAAACATATATCAGACGACAGATGTATATCAAAAACATGTAATTTAACAACCCAATAATAAGAGCAATGCAATTTTTCTTAAAAAAGGCAAAAGACACACACTTTGTCTAATATGCACATGAAAAGATGTTCAATATCAGTTACCAGAAATGCAAATAAAACCCTGAGGTACCACTGAAAACTCTCTAGAATGGCGAAGATTAAAAAAAGACTGAAAAACCAGTTTTGGTAAGGATTTGGGCTATCCAGAACTTGGAAATTGCTGGTTTAAAATGATACAACCATCTGGGAAAAAATACATATTCTTGTAAACATCTACCATTTGTGCGTGTGTCTAGGGTATATCCCTTGAATTGGAATTGCTGGGTGCAAGGGTTTTTTTAGGTTTTACAGCACAAAGCCATTTCCCAGAGAAGCTGTGCCGTTCCGCAGTCCCGTCAGCAGTGTGGTGCATGCGAGTGCTCATCCCCGCCACGCTCACCAACACGGGACACTGCTAAAGCTCCTGACCCCTGCCGATGTGGGGAAGGACAGTTCGCCATGGCTGTAATCTGTATTACCGCACCTGTCCACATGTTTAAAGAACTCCGTTTTTCCTTTTCTATGAAGTTGGCCCACTGTGTTGTTAGATTTCTGGTCTTCACCTATTAAGAACTATTCACGCACTAAGGAAGCTGACCCTCGGTTTGTGACACGTGCTGGGTTTTCCTGGTCTCTGTGTCCTCTGACTCTGCGTGCCCTGCTCTTTGTCATGCTGGAGTCTAGTGAAGTGGTAAAATATATGGTCTTTTAAAACTGGTGTCTGCGTTTTCCAATATAATTAAAAAGGCCACTATCACTCAAATATTATAAAAACGTTTTCATGTTTTTTTCCTAGTACTTTCATGGTTTCATAATTTTACATTCACGCTCCATCTGGAATTTATTTTGGTGTAAGGTAGAAGAAAAGGATCCAACCTAATTTCTTTCAGATGTTTACCAAATGGCCTCAACATCGTTTTCTGAACAATCATCATTTCCCTCACTGATTTAAAATGCCTTTTTGATAACTTACTAAATTCCCACATATATTTATATCTCCTTCTGGACTTGTATTTATTCGGTTATACTGATCTGTCTGTCTACATTTGTGCCTGTGCCACACAGTGTTAACTATTAAAGCTTTGTATTATACTTTAGTACTGGTAGATCCTACCCATTGCTATTTGTGGAATTTTCTGGCTCATCTTGCATAATTTTTCTAGGATTCTGTATTTAGTATATAAAAATATTGCTAATATGAACAAGAAAATAGTAAAAAAAATGGAGTGATCTGTCTTTTCTATTGTAATGGCAAAACATAAGAGAATTCCAAGAATGTCCAACAAAAAGAAAATACATGTACAAAGTTTAAAAAAATCCCACACACAGCTGACACCATTCTCTAAGTTAAGGTGGAACTGAGTGCTGACCGGCTACGATGCCCAGGTCAACTACTGAGGGGACTGGAGGGAGCAGGCTTCAACTGTGAGACTTCACAGTTAAAGTGGACCTGTTTCACGTGGATCTGCACATTCGTCAACAGCTAACTGGGCCCAGTGTCTGGATTTAACAAAATGCTAGCAAAAAACACTCAGTCGGTGACCACTGTCTGAACCTTTGCGCGTCACAGGTGCGAGGGGCTGCAAGCGGATGCACCGGTGCCCGTCTCTAGAGAATCGGTCGACCGGGGGTGACGGACCAGGATGAAGTCCACACGGGAATATCCCAAAGGTGATCGTGCAAACTGCCCGAGGCTCCTGAAGTTGCACAATGCTCTATTCAGGGCAATACTTGCTCATGACGATGGGTCAGATATTTTATTTTTAACTTGACTTAGTTTATGTCACTGAAAAACCATAAATGTGCTAGTTTTAACTTCTGCTCGTCAGCAAATATGATTTATAGGTTAGGTTAAAATGTTTTTTTCCCTGAGTATAGGCTTATTACAGTGCTACAAATATTCTCTCAAGTTGTCTAAGAATTCAAAAAATTTTACAAAATGAAGCACTTTGAAATGTTATGCTTTAAACTTAGCTGGTTGAGAGTTAAGTGACCGAAGTGCTTAAAGTTCAATTAAAGTTGCCATCACACAAATGAAAACGCAGGGTCTGAAAGCCACCCTGCCCTTTCAGCTAGGGTAAGAAAATGAGAAATGTCTTTATTAAGAATGTAATTACTTAAGGATTTGGACATACTTTCCCGTGTTCAGAGGGGAAAAAATACTTAATCAACCTCTAAGTACGTTCATTCACACTGGAACAATGAGGTAAAAGCAGATTAATTCTTTCCTAGGGTGCTCAACTTTTGGTAAGTAAGAAGAAATCTGAGTTACCACAAATTTTTAAAGGACTCAAAATTTTGAAGTGGTCTAACAGGGCTAACTCAGTTTTTTAGCGTGTTCTTTCAATGTGATCTACAACTGTAGACAATGACGAGCTCTAGATGCCCCCCATCCCCTCCATCTCAGAAACACACGCAACAAGGACAGCGCCGTGGCAACACGGCACCCGAGGGCACGCAGCTGAGGAGGGAGGGAGGCCGCAGGAGAGGATGATGCAGTTCAAGGTAAGGTGCCTAGAAAAGGTCAAAGCTGTCTTCTAAGAAGCCTAAACACAGAGAAGGGAATGTATATTTTTCATTACTAAATTCATTTCTGGTGAAGAAGAACTACTCCATTCCAAGTCCTCAAAGGGAGGTTAAGTTCAGCAAACTGTGCTCTGTAGCAACGCCAACTATTGTAACTTCCGTGGCTGCTTACAAAGTGCTCTAGACCCGAAAACGAGCCCAAAACAAAGCACTTCTGTACTCTGAGTTGCCACAGAAAAGTGAACGTTTGCTCAGAATATGATCGTAGTAGTCAACGGTTTTACTTTCTTTAAAGAAAACCACTTAGACTATCTGTAAAATCCCAATTATACTATACTTCTCCCCACGAGAGAGAGAAAACACTAAAATATGATCATAATATTTCAATCAACTTTACTAGGTTGTCATGGAATGAAATTCAAGGAAATGCCAAAGTTAAATCTAAAACACCAGGGAAAAGAAATCTAGCTAAATACATTTCTTGCTCTAGTTCTATTAAAAATAACTGCTTCTCCTGGAAGAGATCATACAGTTTTTGTTTTTAGCCAATGGAATGAACAGGCATTCTTTTCACTTGCATGCTTTGACCATAATTTGAAGAGCATCATCATACTGATCTAATTTTCTACTCTATGAAAGGAGGAGAATATCCTGGTTTAACAAATGCATATTAGTCATAATTCAGCCTAAAAATTGTATTTCTTTTGGTAGCCGTAAGTTAAAAACATCTCACCCCCATCTCTTAATGAGTGTAGTGAACACAGTGTCTAAAGTGCACGTAAAGAGATGGGCATCCGGAAATTTTTCATTTCAGAATCGACGACATCAGTGAGTTCTAATGAGAACACAACCAGTAACACAAAGAGACATCCCCCCAGTTCAGGTGTAACAGGTCAAGTGACCTGGATTTCAAAAGTAAAAGTTATATTAAGTAGATGGAGAAAAGGCAAAAAATGGTTCAAGCAGACCCTGGTAATCAATTTCTTTTAGTATTTTTTAAAGACATAATTCACGTAACATAAAATCCACCCTTTGATAGCATGAAATTCAACTGTGTGTGGTGTATGTGCAAGGCTGTGCAATCAACAGTACTACATAATTCCACAACGTTTTCATCATTCTGAAAAGAAGCCCTGTGCCTGTCCGTTAGCAGTCGCTCCCCAACCCCTGGCAACCACGCATCTCCTGGCAACCCATTTTTAAGTGAAATACTTGTGTACATGGCCGCACGTCCTGATCGAGGCAGTGTAAAGGCCGAGGCCCAGACTCGGCCTCCCAGGCCCCGAGTGAGAGGCCCGTGCCCCCTTTCTGGCCTGTCTTGCACTCACTTCCTTCCTCCCCACCATCATTCCGCCCTGGACGCACAGGCTCCCTGACTGCTCCCGGAACACGCCAGGCCTGCCCCCACGTGCGGGCTTCTGACTGCTCTCTCCTGGCCTGACAGACATTCCCACGGTTCGCTCTGTCATCCACTGGAAGTTTCTGCTCAGATGTCACTGCCACAATGAAGCTCACCTACAAGTTCTCTTCCATCAGACTTACTCCGCGTAACACTCCCGTTAACTCGCTCGTTTTTTGCATCTGTTGGAAACTCTTTGCTGGAATGGAGAGATCAGGGCGGGTCTGGTCTGTTCGCTCACTGACACATCCCCAGACCTGCTCAGTAAATAACTGCGGGATGAAGAACAATGATTCCAACACAGCTCACCCTCCCATTTTCTAGTTCCCTCTCCAAGTGCAATAGACGTTATCTCGATATGCTGTCTTGCGTACTGACACGGCTCACGCAAACCAATCAACGTTTGCTGAACCTGTGTCCTCAGTGCAGCCCCACCATACTTTTACTGTATAAGAACAGTTCCCAACCTTGAGGAATTCAAGGAATTATGGAATACTGAAAGTATAAAGGCATTATCACGAGAGGGTCTATAACAATTACTAAAATTGAAAAGGGGTTCGCATACGCAAGAAGGTTAGAAACTACTAATTCGTGTCAATTTAGTTTTTGTTTCTCAAAACTAAAAATACATTTTTCCTTATTTCACTGATGCTCACTTTCTCAGTTTTTCACATGGTGTCATCTTTTAAAAAGGAGGGGAAATGGGACTTGTGAAAACGCCTCTTCACCTGACCTGAGGTGAGCAGCGACAGTAAGGATGACGAGTGCTCCCTGTGTTTGTTAAGAATGCAGTCCTCGTAACAATCCCGCATGTCTGAGTTAAGCCCGTAATCTTCAGGAGCAATGGAAACAGATGTGTCCACGGTACAGACGGAATGAGATCACGTAATTGTGGTGACAAACTCAGAACTAGACTTCCAATCCCCATTCTCTTTCTATGCCTAAATTTTAAAATATTCACAATTCACCCTGGCTGGTGTAGCTCAGTGGATTGAGCACGGGCCTGTGAAGCAAAGGGTTGCCAGTTCGAGTCCCAGTCAGGGCACATGCCTGGGTTGCAGGCCAGGTCCCCGGGGGGACACAAGAGCGGCAACCATATATTGATGTTTCTTTCCCACTCTTTCTCCTTCCCTTCCCCCCTCTTTAAAAATAAATAAATAAATAAAAAGATTATAATAAAATTTAAAAAAATATTCACAATTCTTTAAAGTACTTTCAAAATAAGTCATTTCAAAATCTTGGAAATCATAACTCAGTTCTGAGTGCACAGGGACTGTGCCCAGCATCAGGATAAGAAGATGAAATGAGCCCTTGAGGCCACCGTGTGCCAGTGACTTTGGCAACCTGTGCAGATGCAGGTGCTGGGCTCAAGGGTGAAGGAGACACAAAGGAGCCTGGACCACGACACTGAGCAGAGCACAAGGACCACACACGCATGGGGCAGAACACGGGGGGAAACGACCAGCTTGCCTACAAGAGTCCTTAGCAAAGGGGCCTTTTGCAGTGAGGTGCCATGGCTGGGAAAACAACAGGCGAGTACCCAAGTGAACACAGATACAAGACCTACAACACTGTCTCCCTCCTGAGCCCCCAAGTACATGTCTGCCAAAACGTCACTGGATAGGGAAAGAAATGAGAAACAATTGTCTCAACTCTACAGATTAGTATGTGGTCCTGCGTCTATGGTTTGTGGAAGCTTCAAAACTAAATGTATCTTTAGCTTTACATTCAAAATGTTAATGCTAGGTTACTTATAAAGAGTGACTCCATCTTTTCTTTGAACAAATGCCAGTTCCCATAAATTCAAATTTATTACCAGTAGGTAGCTTTCTTCTTAATACAGAATGATGTATGGGAAGCAACTTTCAAGTTCATGAATGGATCCCATTGTAACCTGGTATTATCTGGAGAAATGCTATGAAACCCATGGTTTGAAAATTACATTCTTGTTCTTTTTATCTTATTACATCTTTCTAAATTCCTATAGAAATTCTTCTTACAACTGAACGTAAACTGACCAAAAATGAAAGAAAAGCTTATTACTATTTACACTATAATGAAAAATTCCCGTAACAGCCCTGAAGAAAGCACCGAAATAACCCATTCTTTTTAAACCAATTCTTAGTGTTAAAAGGTCTACTCTTTGATTATAGTAAATCCAAAATGTGTTATTTTAATTTCAAAAAGGCTTTACCATCTTTAAAAATCTTTTTTGTCCTTTATAAAGGCAGTTGTGAACCCCTATGTATCCACGATTATATATATTTGCAAATCTGACATGAAAGAATTCTCCTTGAATATTACATTTTTCTTTGTATAAGTTTAAACAACATGCAAATGTGAAGTTATTTCTTTAATTAAAGAATCTGAGACTGTTATGTTTCTCAGAAAAAAAAGAAAATCAGAGAACAGTAAAGAAATGCTTTCATATGATATTCACCCAAGTGAGCATTCTTGGCTTTTAATTGGAAACATCTGGGGATGGGCTCGGCTGATCGCAATAAAACTGAAGTTACCAATTCACACCCTGCCATTTTGAGGGTATTTTGTTTTTACAGTTTTCAAATTAAAACCAAACGGACTTTTCTTTGAACTGTGGTCCTGAAGCAAAGATCTTTATGAGATTTCACTCTCAAGAACACTTTATAAATATTTTGAAAAATACGAAGGATTTCGTGAGTATTTGAGAAAAGGATAAACCAGCAGTTTGTTTTGAAAGTTGAAAGTTCAAGTTAAATTAAAATGTAAGAACGTTCAAAGACAATAATAATATTTAAATACAGAGAGAGAGAGAGAACCAGCAGCACTGAACAAAGAAAGATTAAAGTCTTTTAACAGTTAAAGCCAATATAGGTATCCCATTTTTTTATACTACATCTGCTGATTTTACTGAAACCAATTACTTAAAGAGAAGCTCCACTACTACATAAACAAAAATAGTTCAAAACAATCCATTAGTGCGAGCTGCATCTCAGAGAAAGCGGGAGAGAACAAGGGCTTACTAAACCCAGACGTTCCCCTGAAAGACAACACCCGTGGAGTCCCGTCCACGAAGCACTACAGCAGACCCCTGCCCCCGGAGTTCATTACATAAACAGAGACTGACTTCTCAGTCCCCAGGAGAGTGCTCCAGAGGTAACTCTAGCCGCTCTGTTTTCAGAAACTGTGTTTGGACTGCGCCACGCTCAGCTGGTGAGGTGAGCTGAGACCAGGAAGACAGAGGGCCCAAACATCTGAATCCATTTGTGCTCCCCAAACTCTGCAAGCCCACAGATGCGCTCCATGTGCTGCTAGGCGAGGCTCTGAAAACTTACAAATACATATTTTTCCCACTGACAAACAGAAGTGGTGGTTCTCTGTGTTTCTTTAATTAAAATCCAAGGGTTCGCAAAGCCTCCAGGACTTACTTTAAAGCTTCCTTAAGACTGGGCTATTTATTTTACTATTAGAGAATAATAAAGATTCTAATTCAGTTTTAATCACAATCTTTGCTTTTATTTTGGCAACCCTGGGTTAATCTTCTCTTCTAGAAAATACAAAGAAAGCTTGTGAAGAAAAGATTCAAGGAGTCAACTTACAGCCCAAATTTAATTTCAAACTGAAAGGGTCATAAGTTGAAAAGGATGAAGAGAAAGAGAAAAAAAGAAAGAAAAAAGAAATAGAACAAAAGATTAAGCCGAAGAAAATAACAAAAGAAAAAAATGAAAAGTAGAAGCCAAAGCTTCTTTAACTCTTGTTGAAGATTGAATATGTAAATGAGTACGTGTACACATGCGTGCTCACACGCACATTAAACTTGGCCTTTGCTCTACTGATACGACAATCAGTCGAGGTGTTTGCTTGTTTAGGCGGCTGCTGGGAAGGCAGCCCTGAACATCACTGGTTCTGCCCCTGCCGTGGGGTGACGCCACCCTTGCCCCCACAGCAGTGAGAGGGGCTGGCCCCCAGCTCTCCCTCGAGAATCCACCTCCCTGCTGCCATCAGAGAGGGATGACTGTGTAGGTTCTCTAGTCACCCTTTCAGGCTCTCTAATGCCTAGAATAATGTAGGATGACTCCTTTTTAAAGTAAAAAAATTTCAGAGGCCTGTAATTTTAGTTACAGCTGATGAGAAATTACACAAGACAAAAAGCCACAAGTTCATCAATGCTTTGAAATGAGCTTAGAGGTTACGTAGCACGAGACACCTATCTGTGCATGCCTGCACAACAACAGCACTGTCCTCCCATGTTTGTGAGTCTGCACCCACAGTGCGCACACACAGCCACGGCCCTCTCGCCCCTGGTTCGGAGACACTGCGTGCACGGGGCGTGGGGCACGCAGCTGCACCCTTTCCCCAGCAGCCCACCTGGGACAGTTCCGTCTCCGCACAGGCTGGGCGGCCTGCGGGGACTCCTCACCTGCTCTCAATGCCTGCTGCACGTTTGAAACCGATTTCCTTGGACTTGGCTTCACCTCCCCACCAGCTATTCCTTCCCATCCCCAGGCAGAATCTCTCTCCCAGCGCCGCCTCTCATTCCTGCAAGTCAGCAGGTAATTTACTAAATTTCTACCACCTGCCAGGCTCCATGCTAAAGTCATGGGCACGCCATGCCATGGTGTTTGCCATGGTGAACACTGACCGCCACTGCAAGTTTCAGTTCTCAGGGACCTCTGTGGAAATCTATCATTTACCTACTAAGGCACATACATGAAGAAAAAGCATCAGTGCAACAGGGAAGCCTACTTTCAACTGGGTTGGGCGGAGGAGTTAGCAGATACCTCCAGAGAGCTACAGCAATCTGCTCTGGAACACAGTGCCACCTGCTGCATTATCTGTGCCCGGGCCGTGCTTCTCTCACTTCTGTGCCACCTCCCCGCCCCCTCTCCACCATCCCAACCTGAAGTGTCCCAAGAGCTGGCAAGTGCAGCGTTTCTCTGCCTTCCTCAGGCCTGGGCAGAAGTCCTCATAGGAGCTGAGTTCTCAATACATACGTACTGAGTACTTACCAAATTAATCTAAATTGTGTCACACTTTATTCCTTAAGAATAGAAAATCAGACAATTTTAAAACTAGAAGAGCCTTAGACCTCCCTGGGTAGTATTCAATCTCATTTTAATACTTAAAAAAGGGGTGGGGAAGAGAGAAAAGTTAACCTGAAGGCCAACCCATTAAGTGACTACTGGCAAAGCTGTGATTAGAAGTTTAATCTCAATATTTTCTTTCTGTTAAAACTCCCAAGCTAAAACCAGACATTAAGATTGAACATCTAAGGTGGATCGGCAATGTTCTTGTTTGTGAAGATTTGACTAATTTGAGTCATTTAGGAAACATGTCATGGGCTTTATTTTTCAACATCCTTTTTAAAGTTGATATGCCTTGAGTCAAACAAATGCTAGAAACAGTTCATGAAAAACACACGGCTTTAAAAAAGCCAGGGGACTGTCTCTGATTGATCACGTCTCTAACTAAAGCTATTATATTTTTCCAGTAAACATTTTTCAATGCCTGAAAACCTTAATCGTAAAAGTCTGTTTAATTACACCCACGAGGGAAATAAGAAGTTAGCTATAACCTCATATTTATCCCAGGGGTGTGATTTTTGGTAATCATTCCCTTTTTTCTGCCTGATGGAAAATTCATCACAAGTGATTTAAATGCTTCGAGTTCAAGGATAACCTTTCCCCCCTCGACTGTGTAGCAGTCGGAGTCCTGGGAGAATTTACACCGTATCGCCTTGAATGTCACCCTCTGCGAGGAAGGATGTGGCAGAAGGCTATCGTCACAGCTCTGAAAGGCGGCCACACTTCAGCAAGCTCCTACGGCAACCAGGAGATCGGTTCCTGCCTTTCTCAGAGACCGTTTATGTTATGAGAAACACAGCCACTTCTAACTCAAACATAGTTATTCACCGAGAGGGACGATCAAGTCCATTCACAGAGTTTTAGAACAGTCATTCAGTGAAGAATTTATCATGTTACAAACACCAAACCATCTTGGATGACACTTGAGAAGAGCTTGCTGACTCATTTCATCTAAGACATACAGCCCAAAATATCATATTGGTCCAGACTCAATTAACCATGTCGTCAGAACAGAATGTAGAGTTAAAGACCCTCAGGGTGGCAGTAATTATTGTTTCTGTAAATGTTACACTACTCATTGTTAGCCCATTCAAAAACTACACACACACCAAGCAAAAAAGTCTTCATGATATAACAAATTTTAACATTTTATGTGTGGCTTGCAAAGGGCTTAAATTTAAAATACATATATATATATTCCTGGCTGGTGTGGCTCAGTGGATTGAGTGCCAGCCAGTAAACCAAAGGGTTGCTGGTTTGATTCCCAGTCAGGGCACAGGCCTGGGTTGCGAGCCAGGTCCCCAGTGGGGTAATGATGAGAGGCAACCATACATTGATGTTTCTCTCCCTCTCTTTCTCCCTCCCTCCCCCCTTTGTCTAAAAATAAATAATTAAAATATTTAAAAAACCAAAACACATACATAAAGGGAAAATTATCAACAGGTAAACCATCAGATTTCTTCTATAATGGTGGCTATCTGACTACACACAAAAAATGCATTATCTTAAAATTTAAGGAGTCAATCATCACCTTTACATCCAGTAACAGTCTGGAGGAATCAAAGCAGCCTAATTATCATGTCAGAACTCTCTGGAAATAATATAAATACAATTGAAGCTGAAATCTACAACTTCCAGATGTGGGAAAGTATAATCTTGACAAGCTACTATTATGCAGAGCCTGAAATTACGGTATTTCTGCGGTTCTGGAGCACCGAGAGTGTCTGGAAGCTAACGATGCACGGCCCGTCTATAAGCTCCCGGTGACGCAGCACCTAAGCAGCCCCGCGCGGTGCAGAGCCCAGCCCAGCAACGTTCTTCTGTGTGGGTAGGAGCTCACAGGCCTAGAGATATCTGCGATGCCATCCACGGCAGTTATCCTATTGGAAGTTCAAACTGTCCATATTTTGGCCAGTGGGAGTCCATTTAGGTTGACTCCTGAAAGCTTTTGACATAATCGTAGTAATTTATGATAGCTAACCTCATTTCATCTTCACATAGACTATATACTCATATTTCAGTGGCTGAAAATAAAGTACTACTACTTTCTGACATGTGAAAACTACGTACCATTCAAATCTCAATGTCCATAAACAAACCTGTACCACAGTAACACCATGCCCATTTGTTTACATATCTTCTAAGGCGATTTTTGCTACAATAGCAAACCATATGGCCTGTTACCCTAAATATTTACTATTTGGCCCTTTACGGAATGACGGCAGGGAGAGAAATTCGAATTTCTAGTAGACAGTGAGGACCCAGGACCCACGGGTATGTTTATCTTGTAATATTCATGGGGCCCTACACTTTTGTGAACTTTTCTATATTTCTAGTACGCCTCAATTAAAAGGCTTCTTTAAAAAAAAAACCTTCAATTATTGTGAATTAAAGGATGTATGAGAAAGAAAACATTCTTATAATGTATCCAAAATTAAACATGTGAAATGGTAATGTTTTTAAAAGCTGTTGTCAGAACCAGCATTTGATTTGTCCCAAGGAGGCCAGACTATGGATGGGCAGATGTAGAAAAACTACAGAGACAATCTGAGCAGGTTTAGAGACGGTTCCAGAAAACCAGAAGCAGCCCAGCCAAGCAGACAGTAACAGCAGGATCTGACTGAAGTAGCAGACGCACCAACACAGGCTGCGGTCTAACAGCAAGATTCCTAGGTCTAGGAGAATGGCAGCGTGAGACGTTAATACGGCTTGGATTTAACACGTAAGGGCAACTATGGAAGGAGCGGAGAGACACTCCCAACTGCTCTCAAGCGCTGCTGATGTGCCAAGACTGAAGCCTGGTCAACTATGGGGCAATATCTGCATGTTAGAACCATGGAATCACAATTTGCTTATCTTCAACTGTAGAAATTATAGAACAGTTTACAGCAAAAGTGAACAGGACTACTGGTGAATTAAATGAAAATGCTGAGTCCAGTGTATGCGAGGGGAAACCATCCAAACATACACACCTGAAACTCTTGAAGTTAAAACACTTAAGCGCAGGTTCATTAGCCATTCTTTGACTTAGGACCAAGCCCTTTCTTTGAGGACGCATCACTGTGACTTTCAGTTACTGGTTAAAAACAGTGAGAACGGAGTATAGAAGCTTTCCGGATCTTAATGGATTTATGTTTTACCCCAAACTCTCGTGGTTATCTACTTCGCACTAATGCGGCAGTGATCTATGATTAACCTTTGAGTCTATCCAAAACATTCAAACGAAGTTTAAAGCAACTAACTATTTCTTAAGACATCATTCATCGGTTTACTTGATCCTGAATTAAATCACATCGTTGCTACAGCAAGCAACATTGGCACAAAAGCTGGT